>JAADVE010000266.1:0-24064 GCA_023334595.1 Pythium utonaiense | reverse complement strand
TGTTGGCGTTGTTTGTGTTTGTGTTGGCGTTGTTTGTGTTGTTGTTGTTGTTGTTGGTGTTGTTGTTGGTGTTGGTGTTGGTGTTGGTGTTGGTGTTGGTGTTGGTGTTGGTGTTTCCATAAGCTCCGTTTGCGCTTCCCGTGGCGCCTGCCGTCTCCTTGGTGTCGTTTTTCGATGCAAGCGTGAGCGTGAGGTTGGCGTACACGCTCTTGAGCGTGCGGTCTTCGTTGAAGATCCCAAAGTACGCTTCCACAGTGTTCTTTGGATCCGCATCTCGCTTCCAGAGCTGGTCGAACGCCTGAAAGTAGTAGTAACTCCAGTTGTTCTCGTTCGCGAGGGCGTGGAAGTTGGTCAAATAAAGCTACAAATCCACCACAATGACACAGGTGAGATCTCCATGCCCACGCAGCTCAACCGCAAGTACAAGCATACCTTCGCGTTTGCTTCACTAGCTTCCGACGCGTTGACGTTGACGCCTTGAGACGCCCAGCCGGTCTCACTGATGACGAAGGACTTGTTCGCATCCTTGGCCATCTGAATGAGCGGATCCATTCGTGTCTTGAAGTAGTTGGCCGATACGCTCGCCTCTTTCTTCTCCCAGAATGGGAATCCGTTCGCCGATACGAAGTCCACAGCTTTGATCAGATCGGTATGCTGCAAGTATATGTCGCCAATGTCGGCGATAGTGACTGGGATCTCCGGCCAGGACTGGTTCCGAATGGCCTTGATCTCCTCCATGAAGCCGATGATCTTCGTCGATGAGACTTCTCCACGATACACCGCCTCACTTCCCACGTGAATAGCCGTCACAAGGTTTTTGTTGATGAGCTGCGTGGCGTTCAACGCTAGCAGTGCAGCCTTCTCGGACCAGAACACAGTATCGTTGGCATTCACCCAGAGTCCGAGCTCCACCTTGAGATCGTGACGCGACGCTGCAGCAAGAACCATGCTGGCCTGGTTGCAGTCGACGAGGCTGTAGATGCGGATGCGTTTCGTAATGGTGGCGATCGCAGCCAAGTCCAAGTCGATCTCACCTTCCGTCTTGCATCTCTGAGCGTCCGGAGCCCAGTCACTGCCCTTGCGGGCGCTGTAGTTCAGGCCGGAGAGCTGAAGCTGGGCAGCGTCAGTCCCAGAAGAAGCTACCAAGAGTGCCGTCGTAGCGAAGGCAATGCTAGCAACAGAGAGGGAGCGGAGCATTGTCTTATGAGACTGGAGTGGAGCTGAAGACTTGGTTGGTGCCGAGCCAGTAGTGGAATGGGAGGTCTACTGGGCGAGCCATGGCCGCTTGGCGGCTGCACTGATGGGTGCCTTCGACGGGGATCTCGCTGAAAGAGCTCTCCGTCCAGGAAGCCACTCACTACGTCGCATGATCCGTGGGGAACGTGGCTGGAGAGAGCCGCCGAAGGCACGAATGTTCCGGCAGGTCATGAGCATGTGACCGCGAAAGGTCACGGACATCAATGTCGATCTATAACAAGGTGAAGCTGCGACGACGAAGCCAGAACAAGGTATAGTAGAACATGAAAGGTACCTTGTTTTGGTGAGAAAGGACGACACCACGCTTCATGAGAAGGTGGTGGCGGATAGCGCGAGGAAAAGCTACGCGCAGGAATCTGAGAGCCATGGGAAGGCACAGGACAGCACACGCATACATGCATGGACATTCTTCTTTGTCGTCGTATTCGTACACATCACCAAAACGCTCTTACGGGCCTGTCTGTTTGTCTGCCTCTCCAACTTGGTCGCGTGCACCTTCGCACTCCCTTAGCCGCTCGCCATCGACGTAGGTTGAGACGTTTAGGCAGAATGAGTGGCACTAGGAGCTGGGGAGGGAATATCGCGCCTCCTGTGCGCGCCAAGGATTTCGCCAAGTTACTTGGACGAACCATAGACAGGCGCGTACTCGACGACACCGTGCTTGTTCACGATGGTCTTCTTGATGTTGCGGAGCTGCTTCTTGCTCATCGTCTTCAGGCGGTTTGTTCGCGAGATCTGTATCAATGTATAAGCAACCCATGAGTACACAACCATCTCCAGCGGCCCTGCATGGACGGTGCTCTGGACTACGCACCACTTGGACAGAGGCCGACTTGAGCTCGTTCTCTGCTCGTCGCTTCTCGCGCTCCTCGCGGGCGGTCTTAATCGCCAGCTTCTCCTCGTGTTTCCGGTTCTTAATCTCGGCCTGGAGCTCCTTCATCTCCTTCAGCTTGGCGCGCTTCTCGATCTTCTGCTCCCACGTCGTGCTCAATGTCTTCGTGGCCTTGTATCGGATGGAAGAGAAGCGCTGCTTCTGCGTCGTCTTCCATGGACGACCGCTCACGGCGCGGCCGCGAGGGATCTCCGTCTTCGCATCGTTCGTCGCAGTGGTCGCAACGGTGGTCATCGTGGTCTGCTGGTTGCTGGGTATCTGCTTGTTACCAAGGAGCTCTTCGTGTCTCTTGGTTGGTTGCGTGCAACACAGCGATTGACCCAAAGCCAATCAAAGTCTCCGGTCCATAGGTGCAACCTTCGCGCAACATCCAGTGCACAATTAATTGTATCCCCCTCGTGGAATATTGCAGGGCAGAAGACCGGAAGATGGCGACGGCGACGGTCTCCCATGGCGAGATCGTGCAGATCGCAGAGGTGCTGCGCGACCCGCAGCTACAGCAGCGCTCTGTTCGGGTCACTGGGCGGTAAGTGCGCGCTGCACAGCCGTGGAAACGTCCTAATTGGACGCTAATTGGAGTCGTGATACGACCAGACTCGAGGGCTACGACGCGGCGCGTGGTGTCGCGCTGATCGCGTTCCAGGGCGAGGAGCTCTCTATCGAGACGGGTCTATTGGCGATGGATGCAGGACGAGAGCTGCGGCTTGGATCGATGTACCAGTTCCTGGGCGAGACGTATCGATTCAGCTCCTCGGTAGGAATCGTAACGCTGTGCGAACTGGACGGACGACGCCGCACGCTGACGATGTTCTTGTGTGGATGAATGCATGATCAAACAGCCATTGCAAGTGCGACTGAAGGCGCGTGTAGTGCGCAACGTGGACAATTTGGATATCGACCTGTTCGTCCAGGCGCTGGAGCTGCGACGACAGTTCTTGGCCTCCCAGTGAGGAGACCACGCCACCGCGAGAGGGAAGAGTCCAATAGTATTTAACGGTAAACGAAAGCATGCGTTCGCTACAGCAAATCGTCATCGTCGTCGCTTCCAGCGCACGATGAAGCCTCGTTGAAGGTATCGAAGATAGACGGCCCGGCGCCGGAGGACGGATCCAGATCCGCCAGCTCAGGATCCAGGTCGGGGTCATCGTGCACTTGGGATACAGCACCACCCACCACGGATGCCTCAGAAGTTGCGTTCTCTTGCATCGCTTCCTGCTCGGCTGCCTGGAGCCTCTCTACTAGCTCCGGTGGGTCGTACTTGTGCAGGGCTTGGCGCCAGCGTCGAACCATACTGTCAAAGTGCTTCTTGCCGGTCTTGATCGTCTTGTCGGGCGTCATTGGGTGCTCGCCCTTGCGGCGCTGGTGTCTACAGAGATGGACCACGAGTCAGTGCTCCCATACTGAGCCAGAACCACCATCAGCGACGTGAACTGCACGTACTTAGGCACCTCCGCACAGTATCGATCGTAGCCGAGCGTATTCTTGCCGTAGTCGATCTGCTTCTGGCGTTGCGCCAACCGATGCGGATCCGTCTCGCGCTCCGTCTTCAGCGTGCGGACCTCGGCCGCTGGCCTGTGTCCACCGCCGTCACCACTGCGCGTGCCGTCGCCGTCGCGTGCCTGCGGGCGATTTCTTCCATAACCACTGTTGCTGTTCCCATGAGAAGACCTCTGCCCGCGCGAGTGCTCGTACGCTGGTCGCGCGCGCTTCGCGGCCTCTCCGTCGTAGTGGCGCGGTGCGCGTGGCTCGTCCTCACGCGCGCGCTTCATTCCGCTCCAATGTTCCCGCGCTTTTCTCAATGATGGAGCTGCTCACACGAGCAGTCCGTTACCAAAACAAGGTGCGATTCTTAGTCACCTGGCATTACAGTATCAGAACCAGGTCTAGGCGTGGGGAATATGGATACAACGGTGGCGTGTGTTCAAATGCTTAGGAGATATGTGTGAGTGTGTGAGTGTCCTGGCGGGCGAGAGCGTTCATGCAGCTGCCTGAGATCCCTCGCGGTGCACAGAGCGACGGAGGACCCTTAATTTATTCGTAGTCGTCCTCTTTCGACCACTTGGCACTCGAGCCGTTGCTCTTGCTGCCCTTGGCCTCGGCCCGCGAGGACTTGGCGCCGCTCTTGGCATCGTCCTCGTCGTCGCTGTTGTAGTAAGACCTCTTGGACTGTGCGCGGTCCTCGGCAATGTATTTGTACTCGGCCTTGTTGTGCATAATCAGCTCGTCGCCGACGAAGTAGAAGCTGTCGGAGATGGTCGCGTACGGATGCGCGACCATCTCGTTGATGAGGTCCTCGTCCAGCGGCGGCACAGCGTACACAGCCTCCCACGTGTTGACGCTGTTAGGGATGCAGAAGCCGAACGTGAAGTCAAAGCTCTTCACGATCTCGTCGCGGAAGTAGTGGCGCTCGATCATTCTCAGCTCGCGGACTTCTTTCGGACCCACGGAGAACTCGAGCGCCGTGGAGATCGCCGGCAGACGCAGCACATCCTCCGAGAACTCGTACCGAATGGTTCTGTACGCGCCTTCACCTCGTGCCTGCGTGAAGTCCACCTTGGGAACAGCCTTCCCTGGTCGGTCTTTGCCGATCTCAAAGATCTTGCGCTTGGAGTCGTAGTCCGAGATGCAGAAATGGAGGAACTCGATGCCGTACGTGTTGGCGCTGAGCGGGCACAGGAAGGCTGCGAGTCACGACCACATCAACATGAGCGTTAGCCATCCACTACACGCACACACAGACACACAGAGCGAACAGAACGACGTACAGTCCGTGGGCGCCTCCAGGTCGAGCACGTCTTCGGGTGTGTATCGCTTGCGTGACATTATTGCCAGAGCTCGAGGAAATGGGGAGGCGACAGAAGTGCAGCAGCAGCTACGCGGGTGAGTGGATTAATTGCAGCGACTCTCTTTCTCTGCGTGGGAGCGACCGCAGCGAGGAAGCGCGCGATCTTCGATCTTGGCGTGTGCCCGTTGCGGCCGCGTCCGTTTGGCGCTGCGATCCTGAAAAGCCACAGCTCCTGGGGGTGGGCAGCTCAATTCAATTTTGAATTGGTGGCACGTTGGTTATTTGATGCGTATGATACGCTCGTTGGTTTGATTGCGTGTGCCAGAAGTGGGTCGTGTTCCTGGAACAGCGCGAAGTGACCGACCGATCGCACGAGTATGCGCGTGTAGCGACTGCGTCACACAGTAGCTACAGCCACACGAGCATCCACATCTTCACTACCACCAGCACCACCATCCGCACGATGGAGCTGACGCGGCAGAGCGACGCGGGATGCACGTTCCAGTCGCTGTTCGGGGAGCTGCCGAGCGCCTCGGAGGAGCTCCTGGGCGAGCGGATACCGAGGGCCAAGGACGCGCTGGCGGCGGAGGAGGAGGACAGCGGAGCGCGGGGAGCGGGCGAGGGCGACGAGGAGGAGGAGGCGGAGGAGGTGTGGGACGACGACTTCCCGGCGGACGCGGACATGGAGGACAACAACGGCCGCCCGCAGCTCCCGATCTCGGCCGAGGTGAGACCGCACACGCGACAGAGAGAGAGAGAGAGAGAGAGAGAGGACGAGCATGCGCTGACGTGGGTGGTGTTGCTGTGTGTGTGTGCTCCTGTGCAGAGCTGGCGGTCGATTGCGGACTGGGCGGACCACGACGACGACGAGGACAACTGGAAGGAGGCGCTGCAGACGCGCGTGGACCAGCTGGAGCTGGTCGTGGGAAAGGCAACGGACGCGGCGCTGTCCTCCCACGGCGGGAACAACGGCAGTGTCGGCGTGGGCGAGGGAGCGACGACGGCCATGCCGGGCACGCCCGTGGACCAGCGCGCGACGCTCACGCTGCTGCCTAAGACGAATCTGTCGCGCGCCGTGTCGGCCCCTCCAGCGCCCGAGGAACACAAGCCTGTGAGCAAGCTGAAGACGCCCAGTATGGTGCGGTCGACGACCATGGCGACGGGTGCGAAGGCGGCGAGCGGGGCTGCGGGGGATCAGGTGCGTGGCGGTTCAAATTCTCGTGTTACCGGCCACCCATGGACTGAGAGAGCTTGTGGTTCGTGTGGCAGACGGCGGCTCGCAAGCGGAGCAACTCGCGAGACTTCTCAGCACGCGCGACGCTCGCGTCCGAGCAGAAGCGGCTCTCGAAGGCCACGGCGGCGGCGACCACATCTCCCTCGAACAGTGTGTTTGTGCGTGCGGTCGTGGCGCGCGGCGCGAGTGCGACCTCCCGATCGCAGTCGGACGCGAGGATATCGGACGAAGGTCACGTGGAGAAACGCGCCAAATCAAACGACCGCCGGTCGTCCATCCTGGCGCTAAACGACGCGGAGGCTGTGCGGCGATTCATTCTCGACGACGTCAAGAAGGTTCGTGAGCGAGCTCTCGATGACCCCACGCTCTCCTCTCCAGCGACGCTAACAGAGTACTTACTGGCTGGCTCTGTAGATATCAGTGGAGCGGATCGTTGCGGATGCCAAGCGCCTGCATTTCCTTGAGGATGTCTACCGGCGGCAGCAGTCGCAGGGCAAACCAGTCGAAGCAAAGGCTGTCTCCAGCAGCACGAGCAGCTCCCATGGCAGGCATTTGTCGCCGACGAAGAAGCACCTGGTGTGAGTCCGCCGTACTGTACCCGCCCATATCTACAGGTCGTTGTCGTAGTCTCCAGTAGTTCGTCGCCACTATTTAAGTCGAGGAAGCCCCCGCCCGCGTGTGAAGCGATCCGAGAGCATCGTAAAGCCTAGCGCGTTAGAAAATACTGTTGCGTCCGTGATGGATAGCGGGAGGTTGTGTGGGCCAGTTGCTGTATTCGTTCTCATGCATCTATCTCCAAGTTTTGCAGGGCGACGAGCGCGACCTCGTAGGCCGCGAACGTGGAGCTGTGGGTCACCACAGACTTGAGCAGACTGGGATATGTCCCCTTGTAGAGCCCGACGATGCCTTCATGCCGTAGGATGTCCACGAAGCATTGCCAGGACGTCGTGTAGCTCGGAATCGTGCCGTACGTGGCGTTGCGCTTCATGTGTCGCACCTGCATGCGCTTCTTCACGGTGTCTAGAGGGTACACGGCGAGCTTGGAGAGCAGCCCAGCGACAGCACCCGAGCCGACAAACGACAAGGCCCACTGCACGCCAACAAGTGGCGCGTCGGCGTGGGACTTGGCGACCATCTCATTCAGCGACGAGTAGATGCCGAAGCTCAGGCCCATGTACGGCGCGATCTGGAACAGCGTTGGGCCGATGCCGCTGTAGAACCCTCGCACGCCGCGCGTCTCGAGCGTGTGGACCCCCAAGCTGTGAATCGTAGGATACGGCTTGGGCACGCCCTGGCTGGCGAACACCGTGCGGAAGAGGTCGAGTGGGTACGTGATAACGGTCGCGAAGACTCCGGCAGCGGCACCATTGGCGCCGCTCACCAGCGATGCGTTTCGCTGCACAACATCCTCAGGCCACAGGATTTGTAGACGCTTGTACGTGCCGAACTGGATCGCAGAGTACGAGACCCACAGCCCAGTGGCAGGGAGATTGCCACGCCAGAAGGACTTGAGCCCTTCTTCCGCATGGATGCTCCTCAGCGACTGCACGAAGCCGACGTACTTGGCGGCGGGATGCGTCTTGGAGATCGGCGCCTGCTGGACCTGGAATCTATAGCAATGAGGGCAATCAGCACAGCGCTCCACCATAGCTGGATCACGAGCATTGCTCCACGGCAACGTACCGAATCTTCACGAGATCTACAGGACGACAAGAGCATGACGCAGAGATGGAGATGTTAAACCACATCACAGATCGGTGTATTTCAACTGAGACTACGAGATGTTGCGTACCGAACGGCGCGGCGATGAGCCGCGTGAACGCCCCGGAGAACGCGCCGGCAGCCGCCGCCTGTGAGGCTGACGCCGTCTCGCGCTGCGGCCGCTTGCGCGAGCGGCTCTCCTGCGCCATTCGCGATGCAGGCTGCTTGGTGTCTTTTCTTGAGGCTTCCTGTTGGTGCGGAGCTCACTTGGACAGGTCACTCCCCCGCTAGAGTGACTGCCGTAGAAAGTGCAACAGCTACTTGGTCTTGCGGTCGCTGGTGCGACCCGTCGGTTGCTCGACGCGGAAGAAGTAGGACGGCGCGAGCACGATGAAGATGACAAAGCAGGCCACGAGCAGATCCGACCACAGATCCACCGACGGCGAAGCGTGCTTCGCAGCGGCGCCTACCGACGATAGTTTGGTGGCCGCCGTCGCGACAGCCGCAGCGCTGGGGTGCGAGGAGCTCATGGGGGGCGAGTGAGCCGAAGGGGGAAGTCTGGAAATGGGACCCGGCGGTGACCGTTGGCTGTTGGCTTTGGAGAGCGCGGGAGTTTCGCGGCGGTGCCATGCAACCGACGCATTGTGATGTAGCTATTACGGATATCTGTGACAATCTCTCATGCCATCGACTCAGGTCCCAAGTCTGACCAGCGGGCCACTAGCGGTTCTCTCGCTGCCTGCTGCTCTTGTTAGCAAGCTCACTTTCCAGTCTTCATATTTCCACGATGAAGGCAAGCGTGGGATTCTCCCGACGATGGCTTTGCACTGCAGCGGCGGCCGCTCTGCTGGCGATCTCGTCAACGTCTGCGTGCACGATGATCGCATTGGGACGGCATGCGACTGCCGATGGCTCGACGATTGTGGCACACACTGACGACGCGGGTGGAGACACGGGCGATTTGCGACTCGTGCGAGTGCCAGCTCGTAACTACTCTGCCATCGACAGTGCACCAATGCGTGCGGTGTATCGGCTGAAGGGCGGCTACCCTCGCGTGGTCGCCAACGACCGTGCAGACGCCTACAGACCCAAGAGCGCCGATGAAAAGCTGAGTGAGCCTCTGGGATACATCAAGCAAGTCGCGTACACACACGGGTACCTGGAGCAGGATTATGGAATCATGAATGACGTGCAGCTGAGCATTGCCGAGAGCACTTGCAACTCGAAGACCTTCGGCTGGTCCACCGATGTACCACACGGCAACAACCTGTTCTCCATCGGAGAGCTTACACGTATCGCACTCGAACGCTGTGATAACGCTCGCTGCGCCATCCAGCTCATGGGAGACTTGGCGGTGGACTATGGCTTCTACGGAGACTACAGTGGGACCCCCGAGAACCCCGGACACGGCTCGAGCGAGGCGCTGGGCATCACAGACAAGTACGGCGAAGTTTGGGTCTTCCACGTCCTCACTGGTCCTGGCAACGCCAGTGCTGTGTGGGCTGCGCAGCGTGTGCAAGACGACCACGTCACAATCGTGCCGAACGAGTTCGTGATCGAAGGTGTGGATGTGAACGACACAGACAACTTCCTGGCGTCCGCTAATGTCTTCAGCTTCGCAGAGAGTATGGGGTGGTGGAATCCACAGGTGGAGCCGTTCAGCTTCAAGAAGGCGTACGGCTACGACCCAGAGGTAGCGGGGCCGAAGCTATACCTGGACGGTCGCAAGTGGCGTGTGTTCGACCGCTTCGCACCTTCGCTGAATCTCAAGACACCTCTCGGATACGTCACAGAGAAGCCTCGCCTGCCATTCTCTGTTCCTGTGGATCGTCCTGTGCGAGTGGAAGAGGTGATGGACATGCTGCGCGACCACTACGAAGGAACGCCGTACGACATGACCAAGGGCCCGGCGGCTGGGCCGTTCGGTAACCCAGTGCGCTACAGTGGCTTCGTGCCCGGGCTTCATGGCGGCTGGCAACGTGCGATCTCACTGCACCGCACGCTCTTTAGCTTCGTGCTCCAGTCACGCGGCGACTTACCAGACGCTGTGGGAGGCATCACATGGTACGGCCAGAGTGCTCCCCACGGCACAGTCTACGTACCCTTCGCGGGGTCCCAGAAGTCGCTCCCTGACTCGTACCTCAAGGGCAAGCAGAGCGAGTTCTCACCCGAGTCTGCGTGGTGGGCTTTCGACTTCGTGAACAACTGGAGCTCGCTACGATACAACGCTATCAGCGTGGACATCAAGGCAGAGATCCAGCGGCTCCAGAGCGAAGCGCTGCAGCGACAGGAGCGTCTGAGGAGCGAGCTATCGGCTGGTGACGTTGCCGTGGCGGATATTCTGGAGAAAGAGAACAACGCGTTTGCGGACCGCGTGGTCGCCGACTGGTGGCAACTGGCGTGGAGACTCGTGTCCAAGTACAGCGACGGATACATCACGACGGGCGAAGACGAGGGCCAGATGCAGAGCCCGGGGTACCCGGCGGAGTGGGTGGAACACACCGAGTTCTCTGCCTGGCCGACCGTCAGTGCTCCACTGCCAGCCTCGTTCTCAGTCCAGACAGAGCGGCTGCGCGTGGACACACCCGTGGCTGTGCAGTCATCAGCACCAGCATCCTCACAGGCGCCTGTGCTGGTTGCTGGCGTCGTGCTCGGCGTCGCCTGCACCATGTTCGTGAGCCAGTTCCGTCGAACATGGCTCCGTCGAGCCACGTACGTGGCGATCTGAGCAGTTTGTTGCCTTTCTCACCATCTTCACTCGACTCTTACAAACGATATTCTCTTTAATACAATATCACATTGAAACATTCTTGGTAGGAATCCACTTTCTAAAGACCTCTATAGATGAATGTTCAAGATTCTGGTGGTGAATCCCCGGTGAACCACAAAGCCACGCACTCCCCTGCGAATCCGATACGCACCGGCCCATCGCTTTACGGAGGTAGAGCTCCTCGGCACCACTGGCTGGGCGAGACCCGCAATCTGCGACGCGCGCACAGCCGCTCTTTCCCACGCCATCCCAGCAGAGCCGCACGTCCGTCGGTTCGACTGAGTCACTCGCCGCTCACTCCACCGTCTTCCGTAGCGAGCTCATCCATCATGCGCTGGCTGCAGCTCACCCGTGCCGCGTCGCGTCGCCGCGCGTCGCCCGCGCTCCTCCCGCGCCGCCTCCAGACCGCCTCCTCGTGCCTGAGCACCGACGCCGACGCTACCAGCGTGCGTTCGTTCGCGCCGGGCGTAGCCGTGCCGGAGGGCTACATGAGCAACCTGCGCAACATCGGTATCTCGGCGCACATCGACTCGGGCAAGACCACGCTCACGGAGCGCATCCTGTTCTACACCGGTCGTATCAATGCGATCCACGACGTCCGCGGAAAGGACGGCGTGGGTGCCAAGATGGACTCGATGGAGCTCGAGCGTGAGAAGGGTATCACGATCCAGTCGGCTGCGACCTACTGCTCGTGGAAGGACTCGAACATCAACATCATCGACACGCCAGGCCACGTTGACTTCACCATCGAAGTGGAGCGTGCGCTGCGTGTGCTGGACGGTGGCGTGCTCGTGCTGTGCGGCGTCTCTGGTGTGCAGAGCCAGTCGCTGACCGTGGACAAGCAGATGAAGCGCTACGGTGTGCCGCGCGTCGCGTTCATCAACAAGCTCGACCGCATGGGCGCTAACCCGTGGAAGGTCATCCGCGACATCCGCAAGCAGCTCAAGTTGAACGCCGCGGCTCTGCAGGTGCCGATCGGTGCTGAGAACGACCTGGAGGGCGTCGTGGACCTCGTGACCATGAAGGCGCTGCGCAACAAGGGCGAGAACGGTGAGACCATCGAAGAGAGCGACGACATCCCAGACGATGTGCGTGCGCTGGCCGAGGAGAAGCGTGCCGAGATGATCGAGAACCTCGCGGACGTGGACGAGGAGATCGGCGAGCTGTTCCTCATGGAGGAGGAGCCGACCGCCGAGCAGCTCAAGGCCGCGATCCGTCGTGCTACTATCGCGCACAAGTTCGTGCCGGTGCTCATGGGCTCGGCGTTCAAGAACCGTGGTGTGCAGCCGCTGCTGGACGGTGTCGTGGCGTACCTGCCAGGCCCGGCCGAGGTCCGCAACTTTGCCCTGGACCAGGGCGCGAACGAAGAGCAGGTGCTCGTGCCATGCTCGCCAGATGCCCCTCTGCTCGCGCTCGCGTTCAAGCTGGAGGAAGGCAAGTTCGGCCAGCTCACGTACATGCGCGTGTACTCGGGTACGCTCAAGCGTGGTGGCTTCATCTACAACATGTCGGACATGAAGAAGATCAAGGTGCCGCGTCTTGTCAAGATGCACTCGAACGAGATGCAGGACGTGGACGAGGTGACGGCCGGTGAGGTCGTGGCCATGTTCGGCGTGGAGTGCGCCAGTATGGACACGTTCTGCGACACCAACGCCGGCAAGTACACCATGACGAGTCTGCACGTGCCGGAGCCGGTCATGTCGTTGGCTGTGAACCCGACGAACAAGCAGCAGGTCGCCAACTTCTCCAAGGCGCTGAACCGTTTCCAGAAGGAGGACCCGACGTTCCGCGTGCGCGTGGATGACGACAGCAAGGAGACCATCATCTCGGGTATGGGCGAGCTGCACCTGCAGATCTACGTCGAGCGTATGAAGCGTGAGTACGGTGTGGAAGTCGCGACGGGTGCGCCGCAGGTCAACTACCGCGAGACCATTCGTGGCCGCGCCGAGTTCAACTACCTGCACCGTAAGCAGAGCGGTGGTTCGGGCCAGTACGCGCGTGTCGTGGGCTACGTGGAGCCGATCCCAGAGGGCGAAGGTGACGGCGTGGAGTTTGTGAACGACATCATCGGTAACGCCATCCCGCCAGAGTACATTGCTGCCTGTGAGAAGGGTACGTACGAGGCCGTGCAGAAGGGCTGGCTCGTGGGCCACCCTGTGCAGCGCATGCGTGTGGTGATCAACGACGGCCAGGCCCACTCGGTCGACTCGAGCGAGCTGGCTTTCAAGACCGCGATGGTGCAGGCTATCCGTCAGGCGTTCGCCAAGGCCGATCCGACCGTGCTGGAGCCAATGATGGCTGTGGAGGTGGAGGTGCCGAACGAGTTCCAGGGCACCGTGATCGCCGAGATCAACCGTCGCCGTGGTCTCATCAACTCGAGCGAGGCCGACGAGGTGCAGACGGTCGTGCGTTGCGACGTGCCGCTGCAGAACATGTTCGGTTTCTCGACCGACTTGCGCTCGTCGACGCAGGGCAAGGGCGAGTTCACGATGGAGTACAAGACCCACGACTACGTCACGCGCGACGTGCAGGAGAAGCTCGTGGCTGAGTACCAGAAGGCGCTCGCGGACAAGCACAAGTAGAGCACTGCATAGTATTGTATGAAGTATACTGTAGACACACCACCGACCCACTGCTCCTGTATCCCTTCATCACTGTCCGGCAGCTTCCTCCGTTTCCGTCACGACGCTTGCTGGCTCCGTCTCACCTTCCACTGTGCTGCTGCTGGGGGTGTCCTGGTCTTTGCCGTCCGCGACCACAGCCTCCGGAGACGCAGTCGCCGCTGCAGGCTGCTCTTCCATGATAGCCTTGGCCACGGTGAGCTCCTCGTCCTCGCTGTCCTCGCTGCTCTCGTTGTCTTCTCGTTCAGGAGCCACGGGTAGCACCGTGCCACCGACACTCGTCCTCCTCGATCCACCTGTCCCCCTCCTCTTCCTCACCTCCCTCCCCTTCCCTTTCTGGGTGTTGATGGCAAGCGCGAACTCCTCGATGCGCTGCTGCGCCAGCGCCTGATCCACCGTCTCTCGGAACTGCTCGAGCAGCGTCTCATGCTTGAGGAAGTGGTTCACAAACAACTTGGTGAGGCTCTTTGCCACTTCCGCGATCCCCAGTGGCCGTGGTGGGTACCGCAGTACAGCCACTCGCACAAGCAGCTCCATAAAATCGGTCATGAACAGCTTCTTGTGGCCTGCGGTCGCCATCTCGTCCAGCACTACGAGCTTACACGCCAGGAACGGCTCCTTCACGTCGCGGATCTTGAAGCCGTCGCTGTACACTTGGTATCGCTCCATGACGGCCAAGAACTCGACCAGTTGCATGCCCTTCTTCTCACCTGGCTTGCAGTAGCGGCCCATGTTCGAGTTGTAGATATCCTGCATCAGCACGATGTGCTCCGAGAAAATGTCGCTGATCTCCTCCGTGTACAGGAAGCGCGTGCGGAAGTCGTTCGGGTCTTCAGGACAGTTGGGCGTCAGGTGCTCCAGTACCAGCTTGTCCACAGCCTTCGCAGGCGAGTCGCACACGTTCGCTACAGCACCACAAAACAACAATCCTCGATCAGCTCCAGCGTTCTCAGGACAGTGAAAAGCCTGCGATACGTACAGCGATGGTACTTGTTGATGGCGATGCGCATGACCACCTCCATGAACTCGAACCGCGTGAGGCTGCGATCCGGGTTGTCCTTCTCCTTGGCCTCCTGGGTGAGCTCGAGATTCGCGGCCACAAACACGTTCTCCAGGTCGGCGTACCGACAGAACTCGGAGCTTTCGTCCAGGATGCGGCACTCCGTGAGGAATTCCATGTACCCGCTCCACGGCACCGAGCTCATGTCGTTCTGGATCTGCATGGCGGCTGCAGGCGTCACGGACGAGACCACGGCGACACTTGTGAGCACGTTGTGGCCGCAGTACTTGCGGTAAATGTTGGAGATCGTGCGGAAGTGCCTCGCCACACTGGCCTCCACCTCCTTGCGTCGCGTCGCGTCCTTCACGAAGCGGTCCACCTTGCATTGCTTCCAGTCGGCGCTGCAGGCCTTCTGCACGAACGCGTCCGTGTCCACGAAGCTCCGCTGGACAGATTCGCGCCGCCGTCGAGCGAACACGCTGCGGTTGATATCCCACTTGGTCAGCCGCTCGTTGCCCATCTTGCCGTTGGATCGCGGCTGCAGTGTGTTGCACGGGTCGCGGCCTTCGCGCCGTGCGTTCCGCAAGACGTTCACCCACTCCAGCTGCCCGGAGGCCGCGGCCTCGCTCGGCTGGTTGTGCTGCATGTGCATCAGTCGCACGTGGCGCTTCTCTCGGATGTAGTGGTAGCTGACCGTGGCTGGATCCGTCGACTTATCGGAGACCGTGATGTAGTACTCGGTCTTGCCTGGGGGCAGGATGCAGTATGCGCTGTACGACCCATCGTCTCGCTTGTCCATGTCAACGCCACGCCAGTCATCGTGCGATAGATGGACCTTGATGCTGAGATTGGCGGCGTTCGTGGACGGCAGCTCGTCGGCTGATGGCGTCCATGCGAACCGGTGTTCACTCCATTGGCCGCAGTACCAACAGAATTTGTCCACGAGGGGGGCGACATGGGGCGGTAGAGAGCCCGTGCCAGTGTCGCTCATGGTCTCCTCGAACACTGCGATGGAGAACATCTTGTGTTGGTCCATGAGCTTGAACTGGGTCTGTTTGGGGATCAAGAAGCCGCGTGAGTTCATCACTCCGCAGTTGCCGCTCATGTGCAGTCCGATGAGTGAGTGGTTGGCCTCGAGCTGCTTCGCCAGCAGCCCGCAGTCGTCCAGATCCAAGTGGTTATTGGACAGATCCAGATGCACGAGCACCTTGTTGTTGGCTAGCGCGTCAGCCAGCGCCGTGATAATGGCCTGAGGCTTCAGTAGGTCGTTCGAGTCCAGTGCGTTCCATGATAAGTCCAACGCTCGCAGCGACGCGTGGAACTTGAGCGCCTCGACAATCTTGAGAGCGCCGAGCCCACGGATGTTGTTCCATGCGAGATACACCTCTTCGATCTTGGCGTTCTCCTCGAGAAACTTGGCGATCGAGACCATCCCAGGAATGCCAAAGTGGTTCTCTGACAAATGCACACGTGCAATGACCTGGTTCTTCTGCAGCGCGTCGCACAGCACGGCGATGTCCCGGTCTTTCAGCTGGTTGTGGGCCAGATTCAGCGAGGTGAGCGACTTGGACGACTTGAGAAGCTCAGCGACGGCCCGCGCTGCGTGGGCGCCGAGAGTGTTGTGCGAGAGATTGAGAGTCTGTAGCGTCGACGCCACAGGCGACTGTAGCGTGTTCGTCACTAGCCGAGCCGCGACGGCGTCACCGATGCGGTTGTTGGCGAGGTTGATGGACTCGACACCCGGCACGAACGCGAAGCCTTCGCTGAAGGCCGTGGCATACGTGTCGCCCATTTGATAGCTGCTCAGATTAATTTCTTGAGTGCTGCTGCCTCCTGAACACGATAGAATGGAAGACGTTGTGATCCCAACGGAGGAAGAAGGGCCTTTGTCCGGAGCTCGTCGACGAACGATGCCCAAGGGCTCGGGAGAGAGATGCAGTTTGCGCACAGCAGCCAAGTACGTGGACCGTGCGGACCGCGGTCTGTCGGATAGAAGGGGAAGCACGAGCGGCTTGGGCACCCCACGCGTCGACTGCTTCGTAGTGAGCCCGGTTGAGGAGCTGTCAGACCGAGAGCCCGAGGTCGCACTGTGGTTGTGGATATCTTCTTCGCGATGGAACATGCGCCAGAATTTGTTCAGTGCACTGGTTCCCACATAGTTGGCGGCTAGTGCGGCTTCTGTCGACAGCGACGAGCTGGAGGACAGCGACGTCTCTTTGGCACGATCGGCGTCGGCAGCCTCCAATGGAGACGGTGGTCGAAGTGGTAGCCGCCCGTCCGGTGGCTCATTGGCCACGCGGCGCGTCGTGCCGTCCGTGAGCTTGGAGGCGAGTAGCGCTGTGATGAAAGTCGTGGAGGTCGCGCCATCATTATCATTGGATCGTCTCGGCGTGGATGCCGGCGGTGGTGTCGTGGGTGTCGCTGGGTCGCCTGCGTCTCGAGTCGCGTGGGCTTTGACACGTGGAGAGGCTCGACCGTGGTCGCTGGGTCGGCGTGCACCTTGGTGTTGCTGCTGCTGGGGTGTTGTCCGTCGCGAGGGCGTCGAGGGCGACGGCACGACGCCCTTGAAGTCGTCCTTCATGGTCTCGATCCGTGATTCCCGTTCCGGTACCGACGCAGGTGACGAGCCACAGCGAGCCCTGATACGGAAGACCGTGTTTCACAAGTGTAGCCACTTAGAATAGATCAGCTGAAAACGCGCCGGAGCGTGGCATGGTGCGGTTGGGGACCTGTGATCCCGTGCGACAGTGAGAGAGTGAAGCCGACAGCGTGCAGCACGTAACATAGAGTGAGAAGACCAACGCACAGTGCAGAGAGTGACCAGAGTGGCGACAGCGGAGCTGGCTCTAGAGGCTGTTCGTGCTCTTCAAGCTGCTCTTCCAGGTATTCTCTCCACCTCTCACGTAGATCGAGGAATTCGCGATACTGTGGCTCATACCGGACGTCGTTGAAGGGATGGAAGCAATCATCTTGGTCGAAGAACGCGTCTCCGCCAGAGTCGTAGAAGAACTGAACGCCGTGCTGGTCGTAGAACACGTCAGTCCTGTAGTCGTAGTAGTAGCGGCCAGCGACCTTGTCTCCGTTGCTCTTGTTGCTTGTCCTGGCTACTGCCTCCTCTCTCGTGGGTCGCTTTTGGTTTTGGTGGCTGTGGCTGCAGTGGCTTCGGTGGCTTCGTTTTGGGTGGCAGCGCCGTCTTTGCATAGGCTATGAACCGTTCCTTCCTCTCGGTGCATCTCTCCTTCCGAGTCATCTCCTGCGTCGACAGCTTCTTCTTTTTCTTTCTCTTGCCTCGCGTCCGCTTACGACGTTCTTGGATCTCGTCTTCGCTCGTCGCAGATGAAGACGACTGCGTCGCCGCGTAAAGTCTGAACGTGTTCGCAGCGACCACCTTAGGCGGTGCAAGCCGCGCAGACCCACTCGTTGCCGACCCCGACTGCTGATCGTTTGGCAACGTCACCATCCATGCTGCTGTTGCTGGGTCGCCACCCAGCTTCGCGTACGCGCTCAGCGCCATCTCCCAGTGGCGCGTGAACGCTTTCTGCTTGACGCGGCCGCTCGCGGCATGCGCGCACAGGTTCCTCACCGCGACCACCTGCGACGCCACCTCTCGGAGGCTCCTGGCCTTGGCATCCGAGCGGCTCTCCAGTAAGCGGATCAGCACAGCCTTCAGCAGCGTGACATCCCAGTCCGCCGCGTCGCCGCGCACGAGTTGCCTGCGTTGAATGCCAGCCACAGAGGCCGCCAGCGTCGGAAAGGCCTCAGCGACGCCCGCGCCGTTTCACCAGTCGCGCGCTGAATCAGCCGCTTGAAATGCGAGCCGCGCCTGCTCTCGCAGGAGCTCTTCACACGCATTGACAAACATCTCCAGACGCGTGCGGTAGCGTCGCTCCTGCACCTCCAGCGTTGACATCGTCTTCTCCGGAGCTGCTCACAGCGCATGAGGTCCGTCCACTGCTGGGGGACCGAGGTCTCTCTGTACCCATTCCACCACTAAACAAGGGACACGTGTCTCCAATAAGGGACGCGTCCCCTCCTTTGATGTGCATCAATTCATAGAGGTTACATTCGTTTATAGAGACCTGATATAGACCATCACTCTGATGCGTGTCACTACTCACTTGGCTCTCTTCCGCACGAGCAGCTCCGCCCCGTTGAGTACACCACAGAACTTGACTAGCTGACGACTACGACGATGGTGCGCATGTTCACGTGGACTGCGGCGGTGCTGCTGGCGTCTCTGTCGCTCTTGGCGGCTCCTTCCGCTGTGGAGGCCCAGGACTTCAAGCTCTACGGTGTCAACTACAACATCCGCGCCGGTCCGGACTGGGCGCCGCCAGCGCAGAAGTGTAAGAGCGCCAACCAGATCAAGGCGGAGCTCCAGAAGCTGAAGAAGATTACGGGGATCGTGCGTCTGTACAGCCTCACGGACTGCAACCAGGCAAATGCAGTCGTGCCGGTGGTGGTTGCTGCCGGTTTGAAGCTCGAGCTGGGCCTGTGGGTCGGCCCGGACAAGGGGACGTTCGAGGCCGAGCGCGAGAAGTTTCGAGAGCTGATCAAGAACACCAAGCTCATCAACAAGAAGACGATCGCGAGCATCCACGTGGGCAGTGAAGCCATCTACCGCAAGGACGTGACGGCCGACACAGCGATTGCGTACTTCAAGGAGATCAAGAAGATCTGCGCGGACGCGAAGCTGCAAGTGCCGGTGTCGATCGGCGACATCGGCGATACCTACTTGCAGTACCCGCAGCTAGTCCAGGCAGTGGACTTCGTGTCAGCGAACCTGTTTCCATTCTGGGAGCAAGTACCGGCGGACAAGGCCGCTTCTCACTTCTACACGCGTTACCAAAAGGTCGAGGCGGCAGCAAAGAAGTACAAGAAGTCGGTGGTGATTGGTGAGACTGGCTGGGCGTCCGGCGGGAAGCATGTGGGTGCGAGCGAGGCGTCCCCAGCCAATTTTGCGGTGAGTGTTTGGAGCTGGTCGTGGACCCATTGATGTGGAAGGGGGCATGTTCTGATGGGTGTTGTTGCTTTTGCATACGCAGCGTTTCTTCTCGGACTTTTACAAGCTCGCCAAGAAAAAGAACCTCAAGTACTACTACTTTGCGGGCTTCGACGAGGCGTGGAAGATCGCGAACGCGCAGGCCGACAGCACGGTGGAGGGATACTTCGGCATCTTCACCGCCGATGGAAAGCTCAAGCCGGAGCTGAAGAAGCTGAAGCTGGACTCTGCAGGCCAAACGACGAAGAAGAACCTGAAGGGTCTCGAGTCTGATGAGCACGACGACGCGGATGATGAGGCGACGGATATCGAAGAGGAGGACGAGGAAGTGTCCTTCGTCCTTGAGGGTCATCGTCACGCTGACAACGACGTGCAAGACAAGCATGCGGATGGAATCGATGACGAGGATACGGACGATGACGATTCCAGTGACGACGAGAAGGAGGCAGCCGTCAAAGATGAGCGAGCCAAGGTGGTCGTCCACATCCGTGTCCACCGCTCCACAGTGGAGAACTAGTTCGCCTCACTGGAGCTAGCTGAGGCTAGCCAATGGCGTCTGATTGTCGTATTTTACCCGTAAAATACTGTTGCTTTCCATTTGAACAGCGGTTATCTTTCCGCATGTTTCCCCCTTTTTTCCTGTTCTCTCCTTTCGTGTTTTCTCGCCGCGCTTGCTTTGTGTGTTCCGGCCTGCCAGGAATTTGTGCTCCACCCGAATCAGACCCCACACTCAGACACACGGCCGGAGAAACTCAACTCAGGCACGGATCAGACAGACCTGCGCATTTGAAGAGCTACGTCCGACGTAGATGATGACCGACGACGCCACGCAGCGCGCGGGCTTCCGCGGCAAGTGCCTGTACAAGACAGGCAAGTGCAACAACGAGCGCGCGCTCAAGACCTCTGGCCAGGCGCACAATCTGTGCGACGAGCACCGTCACCGCCAGAACGAGCACCAGCGCAAGCTGGACGCCAAGAATCGGTACGCGCGCAAGGACAAGCGCGGCTCCAAGGAGGACTCGCCCACGGGTGCCATGGCGGCGGCGGCTGCAGCGGTGGCGCGTGGCAGCGCCCAGCGGTACGCACCGTACGCGCAGCACGCGTCCAAGATGCGCATGAGTCCGAGCGCGAACGGCGGCCAGGACGACCTGCACGGCATGCTCGGCCGCAGCGGCATCGTCGCGACTTCGGCGATGGCGCAGCCCATGATGCAGTTCCACTCGATGGGCGGAGACGTGCCAGGCGCTTCACCTATGGGCCTGCAGCCCAACGCGTCGGCGTCCGGCGCGCCGGAGATCCTGCCCAGTGGCGTGGTGATCCTGCCCAACGGACCGCAGGCGCCGCAGATGCCGTACCCGACTGCGATGCAGGACTTTGACGGCATTGTCGTGCCGTTGCCGTCGTACCTGGAAGGGCACGAGCGTGTGGAGTTCCGCTCGCGGATCTACCAGAAGGTGCTCGACTTCATCGCGGAGGAGTGCATGCGTCGCTTTGGCGCAGCGTCAGTGATGGCCAGCGGCATGGGCAGTCTGCCTGCCCAGCAGCCTCAGCTCCCACCACAGCAGCCACAGCAACAGCCACAGCAACAGCCACAGCAGCAACCACAGCAGCAGGTACAGCAGCAACCGCAGCAACAACCAGTAGCTCCTCGTGGATCGGAGCTGATGGAGGTTGCCCAAGCCGCGAGTCTCGCGGAAGCGGCAGAGGAACAGAATGGGAATGCGAAGCGTGCGAAGCCAAGTGAGACCCAGGAGACAGAGAGAAAGAGCCCCTCGGCATCGCGAGGAGACCAGGACACGAAGGACACGAAGGAAACCGAGGAGTCAGATCGAGAAGAGCCAGAAGAGGACGAAGGAGAGGAAGGAGTCGACGCAGAGGCCGAGGCGGACGCGGCTCGCTCTAAGCGGTCGACGCGGTCGCGATTGGTGCGTAAGGATGTGTGAGCAGGCTCAGTAGTTCTGTAGGTTGGCGGAGAGCAGAGGAAGAGAGGAGTCGTGTGCGTTTATCAATACGAAGCGCTCACTTCGTAGCAATGGCTCTCTCACAGCTGAGGTTCAAAATCATTTTGTACATATTGAGTGGAAGCGTCCGGCGGACCCGTTCGACTGGGTCGCGGCGCTTATAAAATACGGAGACTTCTCCAAGGCGGAGGACAACGGAGGACGACGACGGACGGTGATCTACTCTACTTCTAGCTGCTAACGGAGCGCCAGACGGACGTGAGGAGAGCCCCTCAGATCTCGATCTCCTTGTCAGGCTTGGGCTTGCCGATATGGCTGGCGCTCAGCATGAGCTCCGCGTCCTCTTCGCTGAACGAGTACTTCTCGTCATTGTAAGACATCTCACTGTAGCACTCGCTCTCGGTACGTGACCGCATGAGCTCTGCGTTGTACTCTGAGTCGGTGATGGACATGGCGCGACCGCCGCCTGCTCCGCCGCCGACTGTGGATCCTGACTGCACGGAAAACCTGTCTAGGCTCATCGTGTCGCTGCCGTAGTCCGTCACCGAGTCCACGTCGTACTTCATCTCTTGCTTGGTCTTCAGGTACTCACCCAGCAAGTTGTTGTTGGTCGTGTAGCGTTCGTTCAGGTCGATTTTGTCCGAGAACTTTTTGCTTTCTCGTCGACTGCCTCCGGAATTCAAGCGACTGAAGCCCTTGCTGAGAGCTCGCTTGCTGCGCGTGCGCTGCACTGGATCACCCAGCACAGCAGTGGGCGGCGTGTTGTCCACAAGCATGCCGTCCAGCGAGTCAGCCGTGGTGTTGGTGTAGTTGGATGGCGCCGTGCGCACAGCGGACGACTCGAGCAGCGCTGGGTCCGACATCTTGCGCTGGTAGTTGTACGGCTGCGCGCCGCTCTTGGACGTGTCGGGGACGTTGGAGTACGGCGTGTTGACCGTGGAGTTCTTGGCGCCACGCTTGGTGTTGAACGCCGTGGGAGGCGAGTCGCTCATGACGAACTTGGGCATGTTCCGGCCGCGGCGACGTCGCCGGATGAGCAGACACACGAGAACGATCACGATCAGCAGCACGCCGCCACCGATGGCCGCGTACATGGTCATGGACTTGTTAGCGACCGGGGTCGTCGTGGTCGTCGTAGAGGTCGAGTTGCCGTTCGTGGTCCACACAGAAGCTGTCATCATCATCATCATCACCACCATGTCAGTCGCTGTGGCCTCTCTCGTGGCGGCATTGCGAGAGGAGAGCAGTGCACTTACAGCAGTCGTACTTGACGCCCGTGAAGGGGCAGGTGTTGGTCACGTTGTCCTTCTCCCAGCACGTGTACTTGTCCACGAGCGCGTAGATGCAGGGCGGGCAGGCCTCCTTGTTGCGGTCGCACTCCACACCACCGTTGCGCCGACACGTCGTGACGCTGTTGCAGATCTCATTCGCGCTCGTGGACGCCGCGTGCAGGAGCACCAGCAGCAGCGCCGGCAGCAGGAGCAATCGCCGCATCCCTGTACTCGCGAATGGCCGCGGCATGAGGGCGTCGCTGGAGGAATGCGCGAGTCGCAGCATGACGGAGCTGCTGGATTCCCAGAGTTCCAGAGTTCAGACACGCAGGAGGTTGGCGAACGAGAGGAAAGGAGGGGAGGGGACTCGGTTCCGAATAGAGGAGGGGAGGGGAGAGGAGGGTTGCGGGGAAAGCAATTAGGGAAATCTCCCCTCCGCCAGACTCATGCTCTCTGTTGTAGAGTCTCCACTATCGAGGAGCATCTGCGTGGGAGGGCAGATCGGCCACCAGCTGCGAATCCTGATCTTTGACTCGAACCAGCAGGATTGCCGAGTTGGCCATGGAAGGGCTAGGGCACCGGGACTGAATGTTGTCCGGACTCAGCTCAACAGCAGTCAAAGTTCGAATGGCAACTTTCTGATTGGAAATCCTGGGCTCTGGACACAATCCAGTCTGGATTGTGTTCCAGATGGACGACAACGTCGACGACGAGAGGGGAAACTTCCGGAAATCGTCTGTCAAAATGCCACAATACTGGGTCTCATATACGACGTACAGCAGTCGTATTCTGTGACACACATCGCACCACAATCCAGCATTTTGAGCACTGGCATTCGGTAGCGACAGTAGCACTTCAACAACGCCGCAGGATCTGCTGGATGAGTGACTCACGCACGCGTCCAGCAACGGATCTCTCGCCTTCTCACGCAGCGGCCCCGTGAGTTACTACCACGGTATCACACGCACCAGTGTACCAGTAGTAGCACTGTAATCCCTCGCCGCTGAGCAATCTGAACAAGACGTGTCCGGAGTCCACAAGTACAGTACCTACAGTGTATAGACAGCGGAACGAGACGCGAGCCAAATGGATACTGGACGTCACTGTAGAATGCTGTATGAACCGCACGACCTGCTAGAATGTGCATGTCAAGGGTGCTTGTCCCATGGACGACGTCACAGGGTAACGTGGCCTAGGCTGCAGCCGCTTAACGGTAGCGTTCGCGGAAGAGATTGTGGCGCTGCTTGGCGCCGTGGCCGGCCGAGTACTCCATGTACTTGGTGCCGTCCGCCCCCGAGAGCGCTCCCAGCGAAGAGCTCTTTTTCTTCTTGCGTCCGAGTTCCAGACGAGAGAGGTCCTCGTCGTCTCGGATCGCAGCGTTCTCGTCCTTGGCGGCACTCTCCACGTCAGCACTCAGCACTTCGTTGAGCAGTTGCCGTTGGTCTTCCTTCTTGGTGAACACGCCCTTGAACGTGTCCGAGTCGTAGAGATCCGTCACGACCTTGAACGTGTAGCCCTGGTCCACGAGGTACTGCTGACGCTTGTTCGAGTAGTACATCTCGTTCGTGTC
>JAADVE010000265.1:0-24093 GCA_023334595.1 Pythium utonaiense | reverse complement strand
CCCCCCCCCCCCCCCCATCCTAACGTATTAGACTCAGTTGAGCGACGACCATTGGAATACACACGCCACTCACAGATTTTTTAGGCCTTCAGGAAGCGCCACGTTGTCAATCGATGTGATGGCGGTGTTCGATACGTATCTGGTGATCAATCCGCCGCCAATTGTGGGTTAAGACGCTCGTCGTGTCGGGCGTAGTTGATGTAACGCAACGTACAGAGTTTCGAGGGCTTTGGGTAGGATGAGGTTGTCCATGAGGGCTGGTGAGACGGTTTGCAGAGTCCTGGAAGGGATGGGATACACACAGCAAGTGAGCTATGACAATAGAACAAGACCGGCTGGTTGGAGAGATCCCGACATACAAGGCTCGTGCGTTGGTATTCGAAAAGTCTGCGCCACGTGAGAGCGGGTTGTTCATAATGTTTCTGTATGACGGCTGAATGTTAGCGATGAGGGCGCGATTCAAGCCAAGGACTTCACACGCACATTTCATCCACATCCGTCGGCGCACTGGCCACGCGTTCAACACCGCCACGCTTGATCAGAAGTACTCGGCTATTATCTCCCGGTCGGCGTTGGGGATAGATGGTTTCGAACGCGCAGTTTGGCTGCACGATGAATCCGACATCCCCTGGGCAGGGGGTATCTGTAGGACAGCTAGCTGGGTTGTCCGTCAAAGCCATGAGCGTGAGCACATCGGGAGCTGGTAGGCCAGGACCGCACTCAGTCACTGCCTCGCCAGTGGCGGCCAGCCACACGAGCGCCAGCACCGCCAGAGGCCAGTTTAACACAGGCAGCGATCGCATGCGGTACGGCACGTCGTCCAGCAAATGGCCAAGTGCATTACTGTCTTGCGTGCAGGACGGTCGCCGCTCATTCTGTAGCTTCCCGAGGCCCATCAACAGTTCATTGAACTGGCGCTATTGTGTTCCATTTATGGGCACCAAAAATCCTGTAGATCTCTCAGGCGGTCATTTATAGGTTCATACAGGTAATTTGGTCTGGATAGTGATCCTGCGCGCATCGCTTTAAGCATGGTACCATTTCAAGCAGTTTCTCGTGTCGGCTGCGGCTCTCTTGTTGGCTGCAGCGACCCTGGTGATGGCGAATCATGCCAGTTCCCACCAGGGCATTTTGGAAGCTCTGGAGACGGTGGCGAATGCGATGGTTCTCCGGTCGCTAGTGTTCGCTGTGTTTGGCGTGGGTGCTGTACATGCGGCGTCGGTCTGCTCGCTGACTAGGGAACCTGCGCCGGATGTGATCACGCTCATGGCGTCCAAGGACAACCTCGAGTCAGAGGCGTGGATCGTCCGCCCCGACTGCACACGGGAAACCCAATACGTCTATGTCGGTGGTCTGAGTTTGTATGGCCTTGGCATTGAACGCATCGACAGCGTTCCAACTCTGACGACGGACCTGTAAGATTCTCGTGTTGGGTGGAGCGCAGACACATCGTTTCTCGTGGATAACGATGCTGCCGATTGTGGGGGTGTTGATGCAGATACATGCCTAAAAATCCACTCACACGTGGTGGTGACCTATCGAAAGCAAGCAAGTTGACGTTTCTGTATGGACAGCGACTCTGTTTGTTGTTGTTTGGTGGGAGGATAGCGGGTCTCGCTAATGCTCGGATTTGGTGGATGGTTGTAGTTCAACATCGCTCCTCGCGGGGCTCACAGTGCCAAACTCGGTGACGTCCCTGTCAGACACGTCCACTTGGTGCAACTGCACGTGCTTTCGCTCAACGGGCTCATTTTGTGTTGTTTGTCTGAGCAGATTGATCGAATATACCGATCTTAATATGTTGTCATTCGATGGATTCGCTCTACCCAATCGGCTCGAAGTCTTGTACGTTCTTCAATTTACTCGCGACGGCGTGGAAAATGCTAACCTTTGATGATCGAAAGGAGCGTCGCAGGTACCCCAACGCTATCGCTCAAGGGTTTAAAACTACCAGCCACCTTGAGAGAACTGTCGTTGTCTGGCTTCACGCTCGCAGCCGTCGAGTTTGAATTCCCGCCAAATCTTCGAAAGCTGTACGTTCATCAGTTCCTTGTTTTTATTTCTGATCGACTAGAGCATTATTCACGCGTCAGGTTTGATTGGCTAGCGATTTGAGTCGAAGTGCTATCCCTAGCCTCCAGCGAATTGAGTTCCCAGACTTCCTCGAGGAATTGTGAGTCCTACTCAGCATAATGGTTGATTCACATCTTTAGCTGAATGTATCGCGTCATCTCGCAGTACATGCATCTTTTCTCGTGTTACTACCATCCGAGGAGTCAAGTGGCCGAAGTCGCTGTTACAAATGTGCGGGATTTCTCCGCGGAGGTTTGCGATTGCGCTTGTCCTCAATGAATACTCACAGTCTCAATGTCTTCCTCAGCGATCTCCGCATGAATCCGATTACCACCTTTGAGGTTCGAAGATCCGACCTGACGACAGTTGCAAGAGTGCTTTTGGACGAGATATCGCAGCCGAAATGTGCGGATTGGACAGCGAAGGTCGAGGTGGTCAATCGAAATCGACTGTGTGTTATCGAAGGTATGCCTGCGCCTGCGAACAGCTCCGCATTGACGTGTTTTCATCGTTGAAGTGATTTGGAACAGACGATCGGTTTGAAGCGGTCTACGTGAATGGAGATGGAACCACTCCAAGTGCACCGACTACGGGTACTTCCACGCCCACTGCAACTCCAGGAAGGGTGGGAACGACGACTGTGAGACCTGGCAGTTCGGGAGACACTAGTGAGGACCTAGGCGCTGGTTCTGAATCTGGTACCGGAAGCAGCGAGTCGGAGGAAAGCAACTCTGAAAACTCTCTAGAGTCGGCCTTAACTCCCGAAAAAAAGGCACAACGGCGACGTAGTTCAGCATCAAGCGATGCAGCTGGTTCGCTGGGTGGGGATGAAGACGCATTAGCAAGCAGCTCGTCGGAAAGTGGGTCACAACCACAATCGGCACGGAAAGGCGGATCTGCATCCACGCCAAAGGAAGCTGAATCGAGTTCTTCGTCGAGTAAACTTGCTCTTCTGCTCGGGGTCTGCAGCGGTTGTGTCCTCATCGCTGCAATCGCGTTCGCAGTGTATGCAGTAAGAAAGCGACGAGCGAGAAACGCGGAACGCGAGTCGAAGTTCACCCCTGTCGACACTCCGAGCGGGTTTATCATTAGTCACAGCTTTGGTTCAACCGACGCACTCAGTGTGGACCTGGACAACGACGTACGCAACAACAAGATGCTCCTGCCATTCCACATCCAGCACAAGAGTCTTCAACTGGGCGAGAAACTGACTCAGAGCCGATTTGGCGTCGTCTACAATGCAACCTTCCAGGATAATCCAGTCGCAGTCAAGCAACTTCTCCCTGAAGTATGGAACAACAAGCTGGAGCTGAGCAAGTTCATGGACGAGATTGTCATGTGCTCGCGTCTCGACCATCGCAAGATCGTTGAGTTCATCGGCATATCCTGGACCACCGTCCGTGATCTTTTAGTCGTGATGGAGCTCATGCCACTTGGAGATTTGAACTCAGTACTTGTGGCTCAGAAGATACCCCCACAAACCCACGACTGGTTCCAACCGTGGACGGAGTCCCAGATCAAGAGCAAGGCTTCGATTGCCCAAGACGTGGCAGAGGCAATCGTGTATCTCCACTCGTTTGACGATCCGATCGTGCATCGCAACCTCAAGACACGCAACGTACTACTAGACGAGAAAGGCAACGCCAAGCTCAGTGGTTTTGGGATCAGTCGCCAGTCTTCTACGGACAACACGATGACTGGTGAGATCGGCACGGCAGCATGGATCGCACCGGAGGTGCTGCGAGGCGAGCGATATGATGAGAAGGCGGACATTTACTCCTTCGGAGTGCTGCTCGTGGAACTGGATCGCTGCGAGCATCCGTACACCAGTGACGCCAAAATCCAGATGCAGCGTGGAGTCGTTCGTGGCCAAGGCGCAAATCGTCAGGTCGCCTACACCAACACGCAGATTGCAGTGATGGTGAGCTCTGGAAGACTACGTCCGTCCGTCTCAAGCGAGTGTCCGGAGAAGATTGCGTCGCTCGTAGCTCAGTGCTTGAGTTTCGATCCTGCGGATCGTCCTACATCGATGGAAGTAGCGTACGAACTTCGACGAGCGCAAGTCGATTCTGTGGAAGGCTGGTAATTGCCAGATTGCACCACGTTTGTTGGCCACATTTACAGTCTCAGCAGGCATCGACAATCAATCAAATTTACTTTACTCATCACCGACGACGATCACAATCACAAACATCTACGTAGTCAGAAGATGCAACGCTCGCCAGTCCAAGCACAGGGATCTAGCGGATCAAAACTGTACGTCACGCTCTCTACGCAGTGGACGCCTCTGGTCGCGTTGCTGCGACGTACAACGCCCACGAGCGCGTGAGACCGTCATCCATTTTGACCTCGCCCAGCACATCCAGAGCCGCTTGCTTGTCGACAGCTGCGTAGTTGGCGTACAACAACGAGTTCCATGCGTTTGTCATGTCCTTGCCGGTAACGATGGACTCCTTCGACAAGATGTCGTCCCACTCCTCTTTGACGAAGTTGGTCGAGCGAACAATCTCGTTGATTGGGGACACAGGGATCATCTGGATGCCGTGGATGCAGTACTTCTCGGCACTGAACCACGACGCGTAGTCCACCTTATTGTCGAAGAAGATACCCGTCACGTGGTTCTTGACAAACTCAGGTGGGTGGACAGTGTTAGTCGAGTCCATGAGGAAGTACGTGCGCACAGCGTGAGCGTCAATACGCATCATAAGACTTCCGAGGTCTTCCACTGCCTTGTTGCCCGTGACTTGGCCCCAGAGCATCATACCGTAGTAGAAGTTGATATCCTCGGACGTCGATTCTTGGTCCTTCCCATCAGCAAGCGGAGTCGCGCCGTGCGAAACTGAGTGGCCCAGGAACCACGAAAAGTGGCGGAACGTTGGGAAGTGGATGTCCTTCGGACTCGGGTTTGCAACGTCGCGAAGCATCGTCCACACCATCGTGTCTAGCTCGTCCATACGAGCCCAAGTCGGATCGAGCTTACGAAGCATGGCCGATCCAGTCACCCAGTAGCCGTAGTGGTAGTGGTGGTCGTTGTAGATACCGTTACCAAAGTCAGCGTTGGCGTCGTTCTTCGTAATAGCCTCCGATGTCGCGATACCACGGTACGTCGTGTCGTAGATGAGCGGCGATGTGAACGAGTTAGACAAGAATTTGTCCATCATTCCCTGGAGCTTCTTCACGCACGTTGACAGAAGCGTCTTGTCTGAGCCCATGATCGCGGAGTCGTCCGCCATGAGGCACAGTGAAGCATACTTCTGATACGCCTTGCCCGTGAAGTAGTAGCTTGTGCCATCCAGTGTCCACTCTGCATTGATGTCTTGCTGCAGCTTCTGCTTGAGCTGCACCTTTTCCACGATAGCAGCGTCGATCTTTCGAGGCGCGTAAAACCCAATGTCTTGCTTCAGTTCTGGCTCCGTGATCTTCCACTGAGCTACTCCACCGGTTGCAGTCTTTGTCACGATGCCCGTCATGGACCCACGAGTCGTCGACTGGAGCACGATGGACCCCATAGTGGTGGCATTTTGTGCAGTAGGTTGCTTTCCGGTCATGGATTCAAGGTGGTGCGGAAGGGCGAAGTGCAGCAAGCCATCATCCGCGCACGTGCTGCCGTTCGTCGCCCAGTTCAGCGTGTACTGCGTGCGGGACTCGATAGAAACCGTGCCACCACTCACCACACAACCAGCATAGGCGTCGTACACGTCGTTTGAAGCACCTTCAGGGATCACGGCAAGACGGATCGTACCCGTGTATGCTCCAGACGCCTTGATTGTCGAGTTGTCCATCGTGAAGGTACCAGGCGTGCTCGTGTACATGACCCACGTCTGCTTGTTGCTCAGCTGGAGGATGTACTTGCCATCGGCTTGCTCGAACTTGGTCACCTTCGACGCTGTCTTAATGTTCGGCGTGAGTCCCTTGTAGTTGGCCGACACAAACGCCATCCCAGTCAGGAGAGCAGAGTCCATGCACTTGGTGCCACTGCAGATGCTCAGATTGATGCCCATGTCCGTCCAGTCGTAAACTTCGTACGTCGGCACCGTCGTGAACTCAGCCGCCGACAGGGTCACGTCGTTGTGGTACTCGTGCAGGTAGTACTTGATCTTGCCGTCCTTCAGATCGGCCTTCTTGCGGTACGTGTACGAGTAGCACGCCTGGAGACCGTACGGCCCTTCCTCGCCCACTGGCAGCTTGAGGGCGTACGGGTTGGACCACGCTGGGTTCGAGTGCACGCCCTTCTCCTTGGCCGTTGTGTGAATGAGGTTGCCCCACCACTTGTTTGTTGGGATCGCGCGCGTCGTCAGCAGCTCTTGCTTGACGTTGATGATAGGCGCGACGGCGGCGAGTCCAGCGTTACGCTTGAACATATCAGCTGGCGCGTCGGTCGCAAACGGTTGCAAGAAGTCTCCACTGTTGGACTGGTCGCTATCATCTGCAGGCGTAGTCGCTGGGGTGGCAGTCGGCGTCACAGGCGTCGCCGAGGGCGTCGTTGTCGACGAGGGTGGCTTAGTCGCTGGATTCGTGGGTGTAGCAGGCGTCGTCGTCGGAGTCGTTGGCGTCGCCGGGGTCGCAGGCTTCACCGTTGTCTTGGGCGAGACAGGCACCTTGGTCACCGCAGGGGTTGGGATCGGCGCCACCGTCGGCGAGGCGATCTGCTTGGTGTCTGCATAACTAGAACGCACGCGACCGACGCTCGAGTCTTCAGGAAAATCACCGAAGCCGTACGAGTCGCCGGCCGACACATGCGTGGCCAAGAGCCCGCAGGTCGCGATCATGAGCCACTGCGCCGTCTTCATGTTGGTCCGTCTTCTGCCTTTTAGTTGGTTCTGTTGGAAGGCGAGGCGCTTGAAGGCTGCGAGGCAAATTGAAGAATGAGGAGGAGCGTGGGAAGAGGAACGTGGCGAAGCGCGTTGAAGACGATGACCCCAGGAAACGTGACCGTCCGGAGACTCCTGATTCTCAGGACTGGATGGGCTGGACGCTGGATGCTGGACGCTGGGCACTGGATCGGGTGACGGGCGGTGATCGTCCGGCTGCGCGTTCAACCCGAACGGTGGAAATTCCCTTTCGCCTGACGTACGGCGGCGAGTGCTTCGCGTGGATCAGCGCCAGGGCGGTCTTCGCTTGATCCAGAGTCCGACGTCTGTCGTCCGGAGTGGTAGTACAGTGCACGCACGTCCAGTGTCCAGAGTCCAGAGTCGGCGGCATTCGATCCGAAAACTGAACTAGAAAAAGAGACGCCCACCCAGCTGGCTCGCGCCACAGCAGATGAACGAGTGTAGCCATTTTGCACGCCACAACCTGGACGACACAGCTGCCGACACGGCAACTGCAGCCAGCCATGCGGCAGGCGACCCAGGCGACGGGCGATGTCCGTGATCCCCTCCCCGCACTGGATCGCTGCAAGGATTCGAAGATACCAGACCGAACCCAGTGCAAAGAGTCTCCACGCCTTCGTCTTGCACCCTGTAGCAGTACTGTACTGTAGTCGTATACTAGTGACCTTGACTGGACGACCTCCCGCACCAGCTGCGTTCGCGGAGCGTTCGCGCGCCTGCTTGAACTGACCGACCGCTGTCACTGCGCTTCAGTTCCATCAGCTTGTCGCCCACGCCCAGTTCGTAAAAGAGTGGCGTGCCTCCTGGATGCAGCCGCGACTCGCTGTCACCCCCCAGCGGCATCGCCACTGTCATATCAACAACAACCTCCGGACATGACCAACACACACAGCCGAAGGTCCTGCAACCCAATCCAGTGTTCCCAACGCACATCTGGACAGGTGACTTGTCCGGAGCAGCGGGCGTCGTCCAAACGTAACCTTAGTCCACAGGGTTACGCGGTGTGTACCCTCCCTGTTAACAGTCTCGTTTCTGAGTTGCAAGTTGATGGAAAAAATCATCAAACGATTTGCACGAAGATGCGTGCACCGTTCGGCGTGTGGACCGCGGTTTCTTTCGCAGTTGCTGCTGGTGCGTGGACACCACACGCACGAAGTTCACTGCATTCTATTGTAGCTGGATCTACATTCGCTCGGCTCTGCGTGCGGTGCCGCTGGAGGGGCGGAAGATCGTGGAGATATGCGAAGAAGAGACCGGATCTTCTCCGATGCAGAATGGCACGCGGCAGAAACGGCGAAGAACGCGGCGCGAACACCAAGTGCAGGGCACGGCCGTCCATTGGGTGGACCATTCGGACATGGATGTGGGTGGGCTTGATATCTTTGATTGATATGGTGCCGCGCCGGCTCTAGTGGGGACTGAACGGAATCATTAGTGGTGAAGATCTCTCCGTGATTCGGAGATGGCTACATTTTTCTTGGGAGCTCCATGCACCCGTGCAAACACTTCTAAGGCAGTGAAAAGTGAACGCGCGTGCATTGGAAGTTTGTGTATTGCTATTGTTTGATTCGATCCATTGCCGTCTCCTCTCTTCTTCTTCTCCCATCTCTCTCCCCTCTTTCTCTCCTGCTCTCTCTTTCCCACTCGCTCGCTCCTCTTTTCTCGGTCGTATCCTTCTTCCCATCGTTTGTAGGCAGACCAGGGCTGTACTTAACCCTTGATCTGCGAGAGCAGCGGTCTCCGCTGCGTCACGGCAGGCTTCTCCACCTGACGCAATAACTTGAAAATACCCGTGCCCAATGGGATCGGGATGCCCATGATGATGCATTCGCTCACGCCTACGATCGCGTCCGTGCGTGAGTGCACGGCCGCATCAAACAAGTGGTCCGTGGTCTTCTCGAACGACGCCAGCATGAGCACGCTCTCCTTCATCTTGGCGATACCGAAGCGCGTGATACCCAACACCTCGCCCTTGAACGTCATGATGTCCGACAGCAGCATCAAGTGACGACGATCGATACCGATACCGTACGCACTCATGATGTAGCTGACTTCTGAGGTGATCAGCTCACGGGCGGCTTCGATACCGAGCGTCTTCTCCACTTCGATGATGTGGTTCGACGTCGTGTTCAGACCGTCCACACCAGGAATGCCCATCACTTCCGCGAGACCGTAACCTTCGACAAGCAAGTGGTGGGCCTTGGACGTCGTCTGGCTGGTCTCCTCGTAGTTGATCACAGCTCGGTTCACAGTAGGGATACCCTGCACAATCACACCCGGAAGCTCCGACTTGAGGGCCTGCATCGCGAAGTACGCTCCACGCGTGTCGCCACGAGACGACTTGTAGTTGGATGGCGCCAAGATGCGGAGCTTGTCAGGGCAGCGCGCATTCAGAAGCACGTGCTGCTCCTTCAGCAAGCGCAGCACTCCGCGTGGGCCCACGCCGCTGGCGTTCAAGATGCTGTTGCGTACCGTGCGCGCGTTGATGTTGAGATGCAGCTGATCAATCGCATCCATGTCCAGCTTCACCGATAGATACGCTTGGTCACGCGCGAACACCTCCTTGATGTGAATGGCGATTTCACCCAGGGTCGTCTTCTCGATTTGGCCCTTGACGATACGAGCCGATCGCTCGTCCGTCTTACACACCAGCGCAGCTGTGATAATCGGCGTACTGATGGCCTTAGAGGCGTTGATAATCTCCTTCAAACGCGGCACACCAAGCGTCACGTTCATGCTGGCAACACCGGCGAAGTGGAACGTCTTCAGTGTCATCTGCGTACCAGGTTCCGAGATCGACTGCGCGCCAACGGCACCCACAGCCTCACCAGGCTCCATACGAGCACGGTGGTACTTGTACAGCGCCGTCTCCAACAGCTTCTCGATTTGCTGCATGGTCAAACGACAAATGTTGTGCGACACGAGCCAAGCTGCTTCCTCCTTCTCGGCAGATCCCTCCACCGACGCACGTGCACGCCACTGAGCAATTGACTTCTGCGTCTTGAACTTCTTGGTCCACGAACTAGAACCAACAGCGTCGAGGCCCTTGCGCTTGTACGCGACGGTATCAAACGTGATGGCGTCCTCGTCATCTTCGTCATCAGACTCGGGAGTCTCGGACTTGACGAGACGCTTACGGCCGACAGCCTTCTTCGTCACCTTCTCCAGCTTCGTCGCAACCTTGACCTTCTTCTCAGCCTTCGCCGACGGGTCCTTCTTCATCGACTGGGTGATAGCCGATGCAGTCGTCGCGATCTCCTCCTCAAACACCTTCTCCAACTGGACGGAGTAGGTCTTGAGCTGGTGATCCATCGTGTCGATGCCGGCGCTCGCACGCGCCTTAGCGATCTTGCTCGCCACAGAGCCCAAGAACTCCTCGACTTCAATGAGGAACTTGCGACCCGATGGCAAAATACCCTGGAAGTCTGGACGCTGCACCGCCTTCTTCGCAACCTGGCGGATCTCGAATGGCAGCAACGCCGGCGAGTCGTGGTCTGGGCACGTCGCACGGATGTGCTCCAACAAGCGGTGGAAGTCCACCGGTCGGTCATCCCCCTCCATGAAGGCTGGGTTGAGGCCGTCATCACCGTACGTAAACTGCACGACGGCACCTTCCGAGTTACGCACCGAGTGGTCGTACTGGCACGACAGATCCTCAAGAGCCTTCATCAATCGACGCGCCATGTAACCCGTCTCGGCTGTCTTCACAGCCGTATCGACCAGACCTTCACGTCCACCCATCGTGTGGAAAAAGAATTCCGTCGCCGTCAAGCCACTGTAGAAAGAGTTGGCCACGAAACCCTTGGCTGCGGCGTGAAGGGCCTGGGGCAGGAAGTGAGGCAGCGTACGGTTCACGAACCCTTCAGGCACACGCTTGCCGCCAACCGACTGCTGACCGACACAAGCCACCATCTGCGAAATGTTCAGAGGACTACCCTTGGAGCCACACTCGGCCATGATACGCGGGTTGTTGTGGAATGGAAGCGAGCGCATGCACTCGGCACCGGCGGTCTCACGCAGCTTACCAAGCAGGCCGTTGAGCTCGCTTTCGAGCGACTGCAGCGGGTTACATCCAGGCTTGAGCTGCAGCTTACCACGACGGTAGTCCTCAATAGCTCGGTTCGCGTCGTCGTAACCCTTCTGCAACAGCTCTTCCTTCTTTTGAGCAAGCTCAGCCGATGGCGTCACATCGTCGATACCGATCGAGAAACCCTTGTGGTCGCCCAACCAACGCGCGCAGAGCTTCGCGAGACGGTTCATGCAGCGCGCGGCCTCGAGTGATCCGTGGTCACGAATGAGCACGTAGAACAGGCCCTGCTTACTGCCATCACCAAGCGTCTTCTTCGCGAGGTTACCGCACATAAGCTCGCTGTTGCGGAAGCAAACGTAGCCGTCCTTCCAGCACATGTACTTGTCTTTGCCCGTGTAGTTACGCTCCTTCAACTCCAAGTTCACGAGCACGTTCGTCTTGTTGTTTGGCTTGATGAGCATGCTAATGATCTGCTTACCGGTCCAGAGTCGCACAGGAAGCACGATCGCAGGTGGTGGCAGGTCAATGTGGTCGTTGGCGTCACCTAACATCGCGACAACCTGGCAGAACTGCTCGCGGTTGAAGAAAATGTTCTTCTGGGTCAGCAAATACGACGCCGTCAGGAAATCCTGCGTCGCCGCCACAAGCGGCTCACCGTTACGCGGCGTGATCAAGTTCTGCTCAACCCCCATCAGCGTGATGGCCTCGGTACGGGCCTCTTCGGTCTGAGGCAAGTGCATGTTCATCTCGTCACCATCGAAGTCGGCGTTGTACGGCGAGCACACACACTCGTTGAAGCGGAACGTACGCCACGGCATGACCTTGGCACGGTGGGACATGATCGACATCTTGTGCAGTGACGGCTGACGGTTGAACAGCACGATATCGCCGTCCTCCATGTGGCGCTCGACAATATCACCGATCTTGAGCTCGTCCGCGAGGCTCGCACGGTCGCCGTACAAGAGGTTCTTGGTAAACTTCTGACCTTCAATGCGGATCACGTTAGCACCTGGCCACACGTTCGGTCCGTTCACGACACAGCGACGCAGCTTCTCGATGTTATACCGCGTGACCTTTTCTGGGTACGTCATAGTCTTAGCGACGTGCTCAGGCACACCGACTTGGTCGATACGAAGGTTCGGGTCTGGCGAAATAACTGTACGACCAGAGAAGTCGACACGCTTGCCCGACAAGTTTCCACGGAAACGGCCTTGCTTGCCCTTGAGACGCTGGCACAAACCACGGATGCTCTTTGGGGCACCTGGTGGCTTGACCAGGCCAGGTGTGTCGCCGTTCATGAGCTGCGCGACCTGGATCTGCAGGAAATCCCAGTCTTCCATCACCATCTTGAGCGACGCTCCCTTAAGGAGTGCAGCACGAAGCGCAAAGTTGACCTGCACGATCTCCTGGAGCTTGACTGTGATATCGTCTTCGTTACTGCCGGTTCCACCGTCCATCGCAACGGATGGACGAATGCACACCGGGGGCACGAGCACCGAGTTGAGGATGAGCTTCTCCGGACGGCCAGCGATTGGGTCGACCCACAAGAGCTCGCAGTCCTGGTCTGGGATCTGCTTGAACAGCTCCTGCACAGCCATTGGGCTAAGATCTTCCTGTGCCTTGGGCAAGTGCTGTCCAATATCTGGGTTGATCGCCTGAGCCTCAGAAAATTGCGCGACAAACACGTTACGCAGGTCCTGAGCCGACTTGGCACGGTACTTCTCGTGCACGAGCTTGAGAGTCGTGGTCGTGATCTTGCGGACCGTGCCGTTGATGCCGTCACAGTACGGACACTTGACCTGCTTCTTACAGATCGCCGAGATCTTCTTGCGCATGCCCATGAGCCGCAGAGAGTCCGCGCGCGGGTCTCGCATGCGACGCAGAAACGTCTCCCGCTCCTGTGGGGGCAACAGGATGCGACTGCACTCCTTACAAATGTTCTGCAGGATCTCTGTGATGGCCTTGAAGTATCCGATGTGGAACACTGGCAGCTCCAGCTTGATGTAGCCAAAGTGGCCCACACAGTCCGATAGACGCAAGTTACAGGTCTGTCATCGAGCCCACAACAGCAATAAAAAAAACACGTCAGTCTCCGCCCACACCGAGAGCTCTCCAAGTATCCAGAGCCACGTACATCACACGTGTCCTTCTTGTTGGACACACCAAGCCGCTTGTCCAGCACGCCGGCGGCCGCTGGCTCGCGCGACGGCATCTTGAAGAGGTCCCTATACATTTGCAGATCATCAACCCAAAAAGTTCGTTATGTTTCCGTCCGTTTCTTCATGCCCACACATCTCCTGTTCCAGCCAGCAAGAGAGAGAGAGAGAGAGAGAGTCGTACTTGGAGTGGATGCGCATCTCGGACATGCGCATCATCTCGATCTCGGACAGCAAGCCAAAGTTCAAGTGGCTGATCTTGGCGGGCCGGTCGTTCTCCAGCACGAGCTGCTTGACGAGCGGGTTGCGGCGCTCGCCGCGCGCGCCCATGGCCGCGCCGCCGCCCATCCCTGCGCCAGCGCCTGCGCCGTGCTTGTTGGCGTGCATACTCGCCGTATCCAGTCGCTCTCACGCGCTGCTGCTGCTCGTTGCGTTGCCTGGAGACGTCGCGTGGAGATGCTCGCACGCAGCGCTCGACGCCGTTGTGGCTGGTGAGAAATTGCGATTGGCGGCCGCTGGTGGTTGGTGCGAGTGGAAGGGGTACGGTGTACGCCAAAGTGGGTACACCGTAACCGCACCCATGTACTGATACAAGGTATTGCTGTTCCAACCTGCGTCGTGTTCTGTGAATGTTGTAGATGTTTTCTGATTGGCTATCTATTTGGTGAGTTTTAGCCAATCATGTAGCAGGTACCAGCAATGGCGTGCATCAGAAAGTATCCGACGGAACGAGCAGCTCACGACCATGGGCCGAGGCGAGTACTACCGCAACAAGTACGGCGGTGGCGGCCGCGGCCGTGGGCGTGGCGAACCGCGAGATGACTACCGAGGAACAGGAGGAGGAGCTCCGTCGTATGATGGTCCGCGTGGTGGCGGTGGTGGACGTGGAGGCGGATGGCGAGGCGTCGACGACGACCGCGGTAGCCGCCCCGCGACGGGCTCCGGACCAAGCCTCTCGTGGCTGCAGCTCGGAAACTTGCTGCAGGAGATCCACAACCGCAACTACAACGCGTACCACGATCTGGAGCGAGGCTTCTTCTCGTTCAACGACCGCGGACTCGCGTTTCAATTGGGTTTTGACCACATCCAGGGTGATCCGTACGCGAGTCCGTCGCGTGCCCACGTGCTCGTGAGCGCTGCGTCGGCCCAGTTCCCAATGGAAATGCACGAAGAGAAAATCCGCAACGTGGCTTTGTGCGACTACCTCACGCGGCGCTTTGCGGAGAGTGCCCACCAGGCTGGGGTCGACGCCAAGACTAGTACGTCTGGCATTCTATTTCGAATCTCTGTCCTCGGTGCTGTACTGACATGCGTTGTGTATGGACTGGGTATCATAATTTCGATAGGCAGTAACTCGTGGCACGGCGCGAAGGGTGGAGACATGACAATCGACATGCCAGGCCAGCATGTTCTCGAGCGCTCGTCGGTTGTGGTGCTTGACAATGGCGATGTGGAGGCACGGTTCAGCATCAACCTGCCGGCGCGTGGTCGTACGATCTGCGGTGACTGGGCTTACACCATCTTGGTGGAGACGTTGCCCAAGCTGGTTCGCGAGGCGCTGTTGTTGCAGAGCCTGGACGAGCGAGACCTGTGGACCCATCTGCACTCGGTGGAAGACCAAGAAACGCTACGTGGGATGCTGAAGCCCGCAGGTTTGGTCGGCTTTGTGCGTGATGGCGCGATTTTGCCACGTGAGGTAGGCTACGTATGCGAGAATCTGGTCTGGTAAGCTCACTGTGCTGACAGACTCATCTTTGAATAGTCGGGAGCGTCTGATCGGCCACTTAGCAAGGGCCGTGCGGTCGCGTTCAAGTCGCCTCCGTCGCTCAAACGGTCTTTCACGCTGCCCAACTCGGGTGAAGTCTCAGGAATGGGAATCCCTGCAGGTGTGACGCTGTTTGTTGGAGGCGGTTTCCACGGCAAGACCACGATTTTGAAGGCGTTGGAAGTCGGTGTGTACAATCACATCCCAGGAGACGGCCGGGAGTTTGTTGTCATGGATGAGAGCGCCGTCAAGATTCGCTCGGAAGATTCGCGGAGTGTCGTAAGCTGTGATATCAGCTCATTCATTGATAACCTCCCGTTCAAGCAAGATACGACTAAGTTCACGACCGCTGACGCCTCCGGTAGTACGTCCCAGGCTGCGAATATCATCGAGGCACTCGAAGTTGGTGCGACAACGCTCTTGATCGATGAAGACACGTGCGCGACAAACTTCATGATCCGGGATTGGAAGATGCAACAGCTCGTGGCCAAGGACAAGGAACCCATCACGCCGTTTATCTCCAAGGTCCGAGCCTTGTACGAGAAGCACGACGTGTCATCTGTGTTGGTAATTGGTGGTGCGGGCGACTACTTCTCTGTCGCCGATCATGTGATCATGATGGATTCGTACGAGCCTCGCGACGTGACGGCCGAGGCCAAGGCGATCGCTTCACAGCACGGTGAGATCCGTCAAGAAGACGTGTTCGGTGGATTCCAGCCACGTATTCCACTCGCTCGAGGCTTTGAGGTCAATGGCAAAGTGGTATCCCGCGGCAAAGACCGCATCCAGTACGGCGAGGTACGGGACACAGCGGGAGAGCTTTTGTCGATCCTAGATGTCACATTGACTCTGTTTATTGTTTAGGTGGACTTGGATTTGGGAGCAGTTGAACAAATTGTGGAGGCGAGTCAAGTCCGTGCGATCGCCGATGGTATTGTCAAGGCTCGCGCTTTCATGGACGGCAAGCGCACGTTGAAGGTGGGTGCTTTCGACTAGAATGAGTCCTGTGCGTATGACCCTAACTGTATAATCGAGCGCTGCAGGAAGTCATCAGCGCGATGGAGCACGAAATGGATCGTACGAAGTCCCTGGACATGCTCAGCACGCACCGAAAGTCTGGGTTTTATGCTCGTCCCCGTCGTTTTGAGGTGAGCGCTGGCGTTTTATTCGTGAATGCAGCGTCAGCGCATCGAACTAAATCCTGTGTTGTCTTCGAATAGCTCGCAGCCGCAATCAATCGACTCCGTGGTGCCAGCATCACTCAATAAATGCCGTGCATTTGACCAAAATCACCTGCATTGCTTTTTCTAACCATTGATGGCGATGACGCTGACGTTGTGATCGAGCTCGTAGATGCGTTTTATGTTGTGTTGCTCTCCGGACGAAGCCAGCAGGCCACCGCCACGGTCGAGCAGGTACTGGACGTGAACAACGTGGAGAATTGTGGCAAGAATCGGCTGGAAGGGCTGTCGAACGCTGTCCACGGTCGATGGCCACTTGGGGTGGGCAGTGTACGCATCCAGAACTGCCCGCGTCTGCCTGCTCATGCTGACAAGATTCTTCTGCCCAAGTTGTAGGGTTGCAGATAGTTGTGACGGACGCTGCAAGAATTCGCACGCAGTCCTCCAGCTTGAAGCGCCAACAGTCTCTCCAGGCATACGCCAGTCGATTTCCGGGTGCAGTACCACCCGCATGGCCTCGACAAGGAGTGCCTCGCTAACCAAGTAAGTTTCGAAGTTGAAGACGCCGTCGGGAGCTTCATTGCCTTCCGAATCGATCGTAATCGGCTCCTGCTCGCCTACATGGACGACAGCAGCGGCAAGGTTCTCTATAGCTTCTTCAAGGCCTTCATCATGTCTAGCATCGTGAAGATCGTCGAGGTTGCCTGGAAGCTGGAAGATGTCGAGCTCCTTCGCGACTAAAGCCATCGTAACCGGCCTTTCTTCGCAGTGTTCCGTTTGGAGAATCCCGCGTATCCTCTCGACAAGGTATCGAGCGACTGATTGAGTCAGGATTGAAGGATATCGGGCTCGTACGACGCAAATGCGGTTGTGTTCAAGGCTTTCGTGTACGGAAGTAATCCCTTCGGCGTGAACCAAGTCAGTATCTTCGTGGAAGACCGTGAAGTATTGACCGACACACGTGTCGAGGTCGTCATTCGTCGCGTCGGAGCTGGTGGATGGCACAGAGGGTACGACTACGACAATTGGTGGAGGCGGTGTGCCGCAAGCCTCGCACGCACCATAGTACAAGTACTCCAAGGAGGCACTGGAGATGTCAGCTGGGCACTCGAGTAGCATATGCACGATTTCCAAGCGTGTTTGCTGAGCGACACTGCATGCTTCGCAGGACCTTTCACCCCACCCTCTCGCTTCCGGTATATGCATTTGGTCTTCCTCGGGATAGTGGCCAGAGCTGATGTTCTCCAGGCTGTGTTTGTTGGCTAGACATGTGTCGCACACGGGTAGCTGCTCACGCGAACAACTTCCGCTTTGAAGCGGATACCACATTGTATCCGGACAGCGCAAGAACTGGGACAAGCTGATGCGAAGCGATTGGCGAGCCCCCAAGCCGATTCCTACAGCGGCCAGTTCAAAAAGCAAATGTGCCCGAAATTCCGTCTTCTGCTGTACCAACGTGACCACCACCAAGTGGAAGTAGCCGTCAATCTTGCACCCGAACTTGGCCATACGAATCGCTCGCACATAGCGCCCAAGGCAAGTTCGCCACGAAGGCAAGACCACCGCGCGGATGGATTCTCCCGTCTCATCCGTCTCCAGCCGAAGGTTTGTCAACAAGTCACCAAAAGCCGAATGGGGAAGCCTAACAGAGTACGGATTCACGTGATGCTTGAGCAACACCACGGACACGTCCCTGTCAACGTGAGAAAAGCCATCGTGGAAAGCCGGCGCCGTGAAACGCAGCTCGTATTCCGTATGCGATACGTCGAACACGTGAACTCGAGTCGACTGGTTGTCGCGTGTACCCAAGAGATTTTTCATCTCCCCCGAGAACACCCGTGTGCCTCCGCTACTGGGGAGTTCGTGAGTTGCGAAGGAAGGGTAAACAGCCTCCGAGTCATGGAGCCACGAAGGATACGACGGCCCACTTTCATAATCAGCTCGGAGGATCAACGAACGAATCGGCAGCAGTTGAGAAGCAGTGACAGCGACCTCACCGACGCTATCTGTACCAAGTACCGAGGAGACCACGAAGTGAAGCTTGGACGTGTCGCTCGTGCGGATGTACGCGGCCACGAAGTGATACGACGAAGAACCAAGCTGAGGTAGCCGAAGCCCTTCCTTGTGGATACACAGCAGCGCGTGGTCGTACTCGCGGATCCGTAGTGGTGGTGGACACGGTGCACCCGACCAGACGAGATTTCGCTGGCGCTTGCGTCGGTCGTAGGTCACACAGAGCCATTGGCAAAATGCGCTGAGACCGTCCTGGGTACGTCCGTACCCAAGTGAACGGTACTCACGTGTGGAGAGGAGCAAGCTCAAGGTGCTGGAGGTGGAGGGGTCATACGCAACGAAGCGAAGCCCGTCGAGGGCGTACCCCTTGGCTCGGTGGTCGTACACGGCCACACGGAACTTCTTATCGTTACCTCCTCCGCTGATGCCACCCAAGTGCTGCACTGTGGAGAAGATCGGGGCGGCAACGAGTTTACGCACTCGCTCTCGCTGTATCTTCTTGTGGATGACGTGGCGTCGGCGCGTTTCCAACATCATTGACTGTCGATCTTCCAGAAACATGAGCGCGTTCTCATTCCGCCGTCGTTCCATTTGCTGTGTCTCCTCCAACGCGATACGGTCGTGTTCCACTCGTTGTTGCCTCCTCCGTTCGAGATTTTCCTGTCGTCTTTGATCAAGCTCTACTCGCTTATCGATTGGACTTGGAGGCCTTCCTAGCACTTGAGCGACGTCTCCCGTGAGGTCATCGACTGTCAGCTCTCCAATATCTATGACTGGGAGCGCGTCAGGTTGAAGTGCCTTCGGGTTGAGCATCTTCTTGGTTCGCTTCGCCCTGATATCACGATTTCGCTCGAGCGTTTTCCGTCGAATCTCGCTCTGCTGCCTCTCCTGCTCATCAGCTTCAAGGCGCTTTCGCTGTCGCGCTTGGTCTCGCTTTTGAACGAGCGCTTCAAGTTCACTACGATTTCTCTCAACTAGTTGCTGGGCGTTTCCAATCGCAGCAACGAGTACCTCTTGTCGACTCTTCAGTTGCAACAGCCATGCATTTGCAGTTCGAAGCGTCTCTTGCCGACAATGCTCTCGATACTGCCACACGCGGTGGTCACTGACAAAGTCGCGTTCACTATGCTGCTTCGTCAAGCGGATCTACACTCACGCCCGCGTTAGCCTGACTTCAATAGCTTCAAACTATGAGCCGCAAATCTATCACCTGATGCTCAAGCTGGTTCGTCAGATCTAGGACTCGTACGTGTTCCCTCTGCACCACCATCAATCGGTGCTCCCGCACACGTAGGGACTTCGTGGATGCAACGATTGCTTCAAAGATGTTCTTAATATCGCTGGGCTTCTGTCCATTGCTCGCGTCGTCGCAGCTTAAATTTCTTGGGGAGGCAGCTTTCGACAGGTACCGTTCTACGAAGTCAAGGGAGCTGCTGCGGCCGTACAACGCCTCCTCCTCGATCAGTTTAGATTGGGCTGATGCTATTCGCGAGCCGTCGACAACATCATCTTCGGGAAGGATGCTCACGAGAGGCTTCACGAGTAGAGCTGGTGGGGACCCAGCAATTTTCTTACTTGATCCACGTTTCTTCAAGGCCGTGATTATAGTGAGTCCATTCGTCTCCAATCCTTCGCGAGCGATAAACGGGTTGCGAACGAGACGAAATCCAAGCCATGCGACCAGATCTTCACACTCATCCAAGAAGTCGGTGTCGTGCGCCATGCAAAGAAGGTAGTTGGCGTGATCGACTTCGTATGGCAGATCACGGCCTTGGTGGACGACGTCACGCCAGTGTGCAATGCTCTCGACGACGTTCACCGAGGCTGCACGAAGCAGCAGAAGCCAGTCACCGACCACCTGAAGCTCCTTACCCGCCGGCATCGTAGCTCGCACACGCTGGCGATCGGCGATGACGTCACGAAGCTGCTTTTTCTTGGAAGCGTCTGTCGTCGCAGCTTTTGCAGAAGATGATTTTGACGGGGAGACGCATTGCTTTGGCGGGAGGAGCGCATCGATGAGTGTGCGCAGCTTGGTTTTGAACTGCTCGCGCACAGAAATGGTTGTTTGTACGCGCAGCTCTGCCTCGTGGACTGCATGTACCTCATCCCCATACACTGCGACTGCCGCCATTAAGCCGCCCGTGATTGATAGAGCTGAGCCAATGGATGGCTACGTGGCATCACTGAGCGGTTCCAGCAGTTGCATCTACGAAAATAGCCAAGGCGTCTGCAAAAGGAAACACTGTGAGATGAATAGCTTCACACACTTCCATGAGAGCTCACGCTCTACGGCGTTTCTGCATGCTTCGCTTGTACTAATCGAATGGATTTGTCTGAGAGAAACAGACCACGAAAGTATCGGAAGGATACAACGAAGTATCCTCTGGATACCTGTATCATATCATAGAGGTTGCTTCGCACTGAACTTACCGTGAACCGATCGATTCGGTCATCTCAGTATGCATTATAGGAGGTAGGGCGAAGGGCCAAGGTGCCTCCTTCCCGACCAGCTCCGTCAAGGTCATTTGCGAATCGATCTTCTGGCAGCTAAGAGTGCAAGCCCACACCGCAGAGCACCAAGCAACAATGTCAAGTGGAGGACGGACCCGGTCAGGGACTTCGTATCAACCGAGCGGGGCTCGTCAGAGCACTCGCTCGACTTCTCGAACGCCATTGTGTGTGATCCAAAGAGAGGACGGCAAGCCATGCGGGTCGCGTGGGAATTTCGATGCCCGTGGTCGCTGTATGTTTGCTCACAAGAACTACGCGATGCCAGGCGAGCCACGGTGCAGGGGCAAGACGACGAAAGGGAAAGATTGTCGGCTTGAACCAAAGCCGGGCTCCGCGTATTGCTCGCCCCAGCACGACCCGACGAAGGAGCTTGAGGACCCCGCTGCTTTCCGCATCGACGACGAGCTCTTCGACCAGAATCGTGGTGGACTCCGCGAGGATCGAGAGGATGCTATCGCACGCCGCGACCGGTCAATGGATATCTACACTGATGCTCCAGTGATGGTGACAGACCGCAGAGGTGTCGAATTGGATCACGTGCTGGAATTGCAAATCATCAACGCGGTCTACTACTCGGCTATGATGGACGTCGACGAAGACCTCCGCCAGTGGCTGCTGGGCGTGGTAAAGCCCATCGTGAATGGAGATGGCAATCTTGGCTTGACGACCAAGGCTCTCAACCGGGACAAGGCCAAGGCAGTCAAGGAGTTCTTGGATCACGAGCCACTCCTTGCCACGGCGCATCCGAAACCCAGTCTGCGTGAGTGCCTCGCTGGTTGCATTCACAACTCCGACGTCGTCGAAAGCATCCTTCGCCGTCTCCAAGATGCCTACGAGTTCGTGAAGCTAAACCTTCAAGTCCAGTTGGAAAAGCGCGAGCCTCAGAAGACGAAGAAGTCGAAGACGCTCGTCCTCAAGAGGTTCATCGACACGTTGGATCAAATGACTACAGCCATGCAGTTGGTGGTAGAGACACCATCGGCGACGGCAGTGGAAGCGCCCACGCCGTCGCGTGTCCGTGTGTCTAGCACGACAGCCACGACCACCCAGGTCACCACCCTCACGCCACCAAACAGCCCACGCCCAACGCCCCGTCGACAGCCATTGATCTCTCCATTGGAGAAGACCAAGGCGCGAACATCCAAGGCCAAAGAGTAGTGATTGCTGCTTCGAGTCACCCATCAACAGCACCATGTGTAGGAGAGAGAAAGAGAGAGCGATTCATCCACACTACATGATAATCCGAGCCAACAAATGGCTGCATATCCGAAGAGCTACTGTACGCAGAGAAACACTGCTCATGGACCACCAATGCTCCGCGCAGTGGCCCGCTGAAGCCATCGTGCCTCTACAGAGTACCGTGGCGTCTGCGTGCCGTGGATCCATCCGCTCGCGCGGATCCCCATGGCTGTGTGGATGGCAGCACGCGCGTTGCCCTCGTTGACAAACGCTTGTCTCCACGATCGCTATGCGTCCATACACGTCACTGAGATCCGGTGCGCATCTTGTGGACACTGGCGATCGACTCGATGATGGCAGTCGAAGCTGTTCGTGGCGGCGGCTGCTGCGCGTCATGCTGGACGTATCCCCGAACCACAACGACGTGCCACTGAAACCTGTACAAACAAATACGACCGCCTCCTCCGCCCCTCCAACTTGTGAATAATAGTATCACAAATGAACTGTGAGAACGAATATCACGGGAGATGCAGCTCGTCGGTGGGGCGGGTGCCACGCTTGGGATTTCTTTTCTTGGCCGCGTGGGCCCACGGCCACAACTGCAGTGTGGTGATGGCGCATGTTTCCCGATGGACAGACGACTGACGACGCGGGCTGTTCACCGAAGGATCACATACAATAGTATCGGTAGTGTAATAGCGAGTATGCTTGCATACTTACTGCTAGTATCGTCGGCTGTCGCGTGCTCTCTATCGACACTTCAGTCAGCACACGGAGCCTCTCGCGCCGTCCGCCATGTTGCAGCTCACCGAATTCGCCAGCTTCCCGGCGGAATCAGCTTCGTGAGTGCCACATGGCCGTCACGGTCATCATCTCATCTCACAGGCAGGTCTCCCTCCCTTCCTTCCTCATCCTCTCCTCTCTTCGGACATGAACTGTACGGTGGTCACTGTTGACCGTCCAGGGCCCAGAGGGTTCATGCGTCGCGGGTCCATCGGCGACGCAAACAAAAGACACTCGGCACATTGACCAACTGTTGGTGTTTTCCGCCAACAAACACGTCGCCGGGGCGGTCTGTCACTTCCCATTTCGTCCGAGGTGTACCGTACCGGTAATCGCCAACAACCGAATCGTTGGAACCAACGTTGTTGGCGGTATCCAACGCTCTCCGTTCCATATTCACATTCGCCAACGAATCCACACCCACCAGTAACGAGCACATCATGGTGGTCCCTGCGGAGGCGGTGCCGGGGCCGATCACGCTCTCGGAAGGCGAGAAAGACGCGTACATGCGCATGCGCGATACGCTGCTGCAGGCCACGCTGCGCGAGTACGACGTGTTCAACATGGAAAACCCTGGACGGCGCGCGAGCTCGGTGGACTGGAAGCTGGTCAAGACGGAGGACGGTATCTCTGTCTACAAGCAGCGCAGCACGACCGTGAACGGCTCGCGCAAGGAAGTGCCGCTCGTGCCGCGACTGCTCACGCCCGAGGGGCGGTTCGAGCGCGTCGAGACCAACATCTCCGTGCCGCAGATGCTAGTCACGGGCACGATGCGGGGCAGTGTGGACGACGCGATCTACGGCGGCTTCGTGGACAGCCCCGAGGCCCACGCCAAGCGGGGCTTCTACATCATGGACAGGTCCAGCGACTTCCGCGTGCTCGCGCCCATCGAGACGCCGAATGAGATGGAGCCGTACCGCTTCACAGGTCTCACGTGGACGGAAATGGGCGGCTCGGGCGTTCCGTTCGTGAGGCATCGCGACTTGGTGACGATCGTGTCCAGCGGCATTCTCACGCGTCCACACGACCGCATTGGCTTCTACATTATCCACTCGGTGTCGCATCCATACGCGCCGCCACTGCACGACCACAAGCTGATCCGTGCTAAGTCGTCTTTTTGCTATCTATTCCGCCAGCCACATTCGAGTCATGACGGCTACGTCGAGACCTACCAGAAGGGATTCTTCGCGCCTTTGGGCGACGTGCCAGAGCGTGGTGTCCTGGCCGCAGTCGTGCGTGTGCTCACCACCACAACGAGCTTGATCGACGCTGCGCATGGCAAGAAGTTGTGCTTCATGCTCAAGCACGCGCCCCCATCGTCGCGTCGACGAAGCTCCGCGGACGATGAGATGGATATTGCGGACCAAGGCTGTGCTGGAGGCTGCTCGCGGTCCCGCAGCGATTCCTTCTTTGGTGTAGCGAGTGCGACTCGTCCGCTGCGCAAGCTCCAGCAGCAAAACCACGGCATGTGCGTGTTGTGTAAACTGCCCGTGTGCAGCTCGTGCAAGGTCGTGAAGAAACTCGCAGTGGATGCCACGGGATACGACGTCGAAATCAAGTCGCTGGGCTT
>JAADVE010000264.1:0-24101 GCA_023334595.1 Pythium utonaiense | reverse complement strand
GTTTACTGAGTGGGCTGTGGGTGTATGTGTGTCCGACAGGTGACGGAGTTCAACGGCCCCAAGTGGGAGGCCATGGAGATGTTCAAGGAGTACATGGAAGACTACAACACGGCCACGATGCCCCACGAGAAGTACTACGACATCGAGAAGTACGAGATGCGCAAGTACGCGAAGGAGCAACAGAAGCGAGCCAAGCAGCAGCTCACAGCACTCGGTGCTGCCGTGCCCGACGAGGCCGCGTACCAGCGTGAGCGCCAGGCCCAGCGACTCGCGCGCGAGCAGGAGGACTTTAAGCTCGTGCTGCAGACCATGGACAAGGAGAAGATCGAGGCTATGCGTCGCCAGGAGCAGCTCCGCGCGCAGATGCAGATGCAGTACAAGGCCGGCAACGTGGCCGAGGCCCGCCGCCTCGAGCAGCTCCTCAAGGCCGACGAGGAGGACCGTCGAGGGAAATGAGAGCTTGTGATTGGCTAAAAATGACTACTGTACGTATTTTTGACCAATTATATTCCTCCGTGAGCTGGTGAGTGGTGAAAATGGAGGAGCGATGGCATGCGGACGCGGAGGCGACGACGTCGCGTGCGGTGGCACCGCTGGCGCTGGGAGTGCGCGGCTACGCGTGTGAGATCTTCGATGACGAAGCTGTGGCGTGGCGACTGCACTGCGAGGATCATCTGATGGCCTGGCAGGGCGACGCGGCACTGCGCGTGGACCGCTACGACGCCCGCAATCTGCTGGCGGATCGCTCGGCCTTCCGGCGCTTGAAACGCGCGCCTGTGGATGCGATTGGGAGTGACTGCGGTGTGAGTCAGGAGGCGCACGACACGCTGCAGGAGCTGCGGTATGGCGATCTCAGGAAGCCGCAGGACGCGCCAGCGGCAGACTGCGAGGGGCCGGAGCAGGCGGAGGCCGCGGAGGAGGCGCCTGCGGAGACCGCTCCGACTGAGCAGCTCTTCGAGCGTCCAGAGGGAGTACCTGCGCAGCTTCAAGTGGTACGAGTGGCTGCCGAGTGCTGTGGGCGGGATGATAGGCTGATGATGGAGTGGATGCAGCCCAGGACGGTGCAGGAGCAGAGCGTGATCGCCATGACGGCCGCCAAGACGCGCGGCAACGCGGCGTTGGAGATCATGATGAAGGCGCGTCGATGCGTTGGCTCTGCTTGTGCTGTAGGAAGAGACTGTGGTCGCTGACATTGCGGACTATGGCTCACAGACCAGGCTCGCGTCGCAGCCCAGCTTCGGCTTCCTGCAGACCAGCCACGCGCTCCACGGCTACTACCTCTTCCTCCGTGACGAGCGTCCAGCCCAGAGTGCGGCGCCTGTCGTGAATGGTGACACAGGCGGAGCGCGGCTTCTTGGTGCCGAGTACGAAGATGTAAGTGTCTGTGCAACTGGTTTTTGTGGAGGCGATCGATAGCTAACCGTGATCGACATAGAGCGAGGAAGAGATTGACGGACCCCCTTCAGCTACCCAGGAGAGGAAGACCAGGGATGGTACTGAGGACTCAACGCACGATCGCCCACAAGAGGGAATCTACCGGCGCAGTCGAAGCCCAAGCCATCGGCGACGACGAAGCTCGAGTCGCAGTCGTCCAAGAGCAAACGATAGTGCCCGACGGCACCGAGAGCGGAGCAGAAGCCACGAACGGAGTAGTGGTAGTCGGAGGAGGAGCGTCAGATCCAGATCGAGGTCCAGGAGCAGAAGCCGAGACAGGAGAAGACGCAGGTGGTGAGCTCACGAGCCGATGGAAGAGCGTGTGAGAAGGTTAGAAACTCATCTCTCCGAACCGCAACGAAGTAGAGGGCCGTACAAAGTCTGGATTTGAATGATCGAGATCCATATTGATTGTTGAGGACGGAGGCTTGCGCCACGCATGATGCCTGTCCTTAACGCCTACGCTGTCTCTTTGCTTCTCCATCAGGTGGTGCTTCCATCGCTTATGGGAACAAACGCTTCTGTAAGGCGTCAACATTACAACACTCGTCAGTAATCCACGATTCTTCGCATCAACACTCCCAGCCACACAGTAACGTACCGGGTCACGCGGGAACATCGAGGCCTTGCGGATGTTGCCCAGGCCGAGGTAGAGCATGACGACACGCTCGAGGCCGATGCCACCACCACCGTGGGGCAGGGCGCCGTACTTGAACGCGTCGATGTAAGCCTTGAGGCCCTCCTTCTCAATGCCGAACTGGTCGATACGGTCGGTCAGCATGGCGGCGTCGTGCACACGCTGGGCGCCCGACACGATCTCCTCACCACGGATGAACAGATCGTACGAGTTACTCCAGCGAGGGTCCTTCGGGTCTGGCATCGTGTAGAACGGACGCACGGCCAGTGGGAAGCGGTCCAAGATGTAGAAGTCCGTGCCGTACTTCTCCTTCACGAGACGGCCGAGCGTCTTCTCGTTCTCGGTGGACAAGTCCTCCTCGAGGCCCTGGTTCACGCCGATCTCCTGGAGCATCTTCACACCGTCCTCGTAGTTGATGATGAGCGATGGCTTGCTGTACTTGAGCGGCTCGAACGGGTGCTGCTCGTTGATGATCGCCAGCTCACGCGCGTACTGCGTCGCGAGGTTGTCGAAGATGTAGATGAACAGGTCTGAGAACACCTCCAGCACCTCGTGGTAGTGGTGCTTGATGGTCATCTCGAAGTCGAGACCCGTGAACTCGCACATGTGGCGGTGCGTGTTCGAGTTCTCGGCACGGAACACTGGGCCGATCTCGTACACGCGCTCCAGGCCGGAGCACGCGCACGCCATCTGCTTGTAGAGCTGCGGCGACTGCGCGAGACACGCCTGCTGGTCGAAGTACTCGAGCGTGAAGCAGTTCGAGCCACTCTCCGAGGCACCGCCAATGAGCTTTGGCGTGTGGATCTCCACGAAGTCGCGCTGGTCGAAGAACTGGCGGAAGAGACGACCCACACCCGACTGGATGCGCATGATGGCCTGGTTGGCAGGTGTGCGCAAGTCGAGCACACGCGTGTTGAGACGCGTGTCGAGGCCGACGCCCACGTACGTGGAGCCCTCGGCGTTGACAAGCGCATCAGGACGAGCAGCGTCCTCGACCTGGAAAGGCAGCTCTGGCAGCGCCTTGGAGACGACGAAGAGCTTGTGGACCGTGAGCTCCACATCCTTCTGCGTCGTGCTCAGCACAGGCTGTTGCGCGAGCGAGATGGTCACGTACGCATCCACGACCGACTCCTTTGGCACACCGGCCGCGAACTTGATCATCTCACGCGGCACGGCGTCGCCCTCGTTGAGCACGCCCTGGATCGAGTACGTGCCCTGACGGAACACCAGGAACGCGATCTTGGACTTGGCGCGCACGCTCTGCAGGTGCGCACGAATCCACACGCTCTCGCCCTGGCCCTCAGGGTTGATGGCGCCGACACTACCACACAGAATCCATGGGTTAGAGACCCCCAGACACGCCCACCGAGTGCAACCAGCGGAAACTCACGCCTTGTAGGCCTTGTCCGACTTCTCCTGCGACTGGATGAGCGGCAGGTCGCCGTACGTCTCCGTGAGCGTTGGCGCGGCGGCGGCGGCCTGTGTGGTCCAGTGGAGACCGGGTTAGTCCACATGGCTACACTTTCAGACGCCTCCAGAGCTCCTCGCGGATGGGGATCGCATGAGTAGAAGGCGACTGTCTCTATCGAACTACTGCACGCACCGCCTGCTTCTGGCGCTCGAGGATGCGCAGCTCCTTCTTCGTCAACTTCTTCTCCTTCGGGGCTTCGTCCGCCATGGTGCTTTTCTCGAAATGGAGAATCGCAGAGCCACAGAAAGAAGATCCCCTCGTGTGATTGGTCGAAATAGAGAGTCACTATTATCCACCAATCATACGAAGGTGGGTGATTATAAGCCAATCAGAAGACACGTGTCGTGCAACATGGGTACACTTGCTGGTCCAAGAGAAAAAGCAATTGGCGACACCGCCCCTGGGAAGATACGGCGACGGACGCGAGGCGCACTCACGCACAACGGCGCGCGTGCATGTGCACATGCAGAAGGAAGAGAGTGCATACACGCAAGGCCTCGCGCCCGATTGCTCTGGCGTGGGAGAGACAGAGCTGGTTGGCGTGTGGTGTCGCCCCACCCACTAACGACGTGCTGCTCGCCCAGCGACCTCTGACTGCACCCCAGTTCATCGCCAGGTTCACACTGCGCTGAGCTCCACGTAGCTGCTGTTTGAGTAGCTCGCACTAGACGACTGCAGGAGCGCGCGGTGGTGGCAATGCGACGCACCAGATGCGTCGACTGTGTCACAATCGGTGGTATGACTGGTGGGTTTCACAATAGTGACGTCACCTGCTCCGCGTCTCCTCCATTCCCACCTCGTGCATGCGTCGCGTGGCCATGGCCGCCGCCCAGCGCCTCAAGCGCGCCGCCCAGCCGCCTCCGGCATCCATCACTGGTGTGCGTCGCTCTCCGCGTTTCCAGACGCGCGATTTGAGCTTTTCCACAGCGTCCGACACGCCTGAGCCGCCAGCAGCCAAGCGCAAGAAGACGGTCTCCAAGCCACGCGCGACCCCAGCAAAGGCACCAATCGATGCGGAAGCACCAGCAGAGACAGAGGCTACCCAGGCCCACGGTGTGACGTTCAAGCACGGCACGTTGTCGCGCAAGTACGAGCAGAACAAGCTGGCGTCGGGCAAGTACCAGTGCGTCGTGGGCTGCGACGAGGCGGGTCGTGGGCCGCTGGCCGGACCAGTGGTGGCCGCGGCGTGCTACGTGCCCGTGGACGTCGTGATCGAGGGCGTCCACGACAGCAAGAAGCTGTCGGAGCCGCAGCGCGAGGTGCTGTACGAGCAGCTCACGACGCACCCACGCATCAAGTACGCCGTGTGCGTCAACAGCGCGCAGCGTATAGACGAGATCAACATCCTCCAGGCGTCGCTCGAGGCCATGGCCAAGGCCGTGGATGCGCTGGAGGTGACTGCCGACTTTGTGTTTGTGGATGGCAACCGCATGCCGAAGCAGCTCACGGTGGACGCGGAGACTGTGGTGCAAGGCGACAGCAAGGTGTACTCGATCGCCGCGGCGTCGGTTATCGCCAAGGTCACGCGAGACCGGATCATGGTGGAGCTGGACGCCAAGTATCCGCAGTATAACCTCAAGCAACACAAGGGCTACCCCACGCGCGAGCACATGGCTGCCATCGCCAAGCACGGTGCGTGTGAGATCCACCGCATGACTTTCGCGCCGCTCAAGCCCAAGGAAAAGAAGAGCACCAAGACCAAGTAGATAAATCTGTCCTGCTATGAATACTAGCACTGATGTAGTAACGGACTTGCGTCTGAGCAGCGATGATGTCCTGGTGGTTGGAGAGTCTATTCGTGATGTGGCGTTGAGCTAGTCCTTGGGGAGAAAGGGAAGTAATTTCTCCTCTTGCTCCCAGCCCAGTTGTCCTTATCCTAGGGCCTGCAAGGACCCATGCTGGGCGACGAGACGGGTGGCGCAAGTCTCGGTGACGAAACTGTGAGCGCGGCTAACGTCGAGCTTACCGCTGACAGAGACAGCGATACGGAGGCAGCCGCAATGGTGGACACCACAATCGCCCCCAAACCCAATCGCACAGCGGTCGTACCGGTCCTGGCAGCCCCCACGCCGCGGAAGAGCAAGATCGCGTCCTCGCCTGTCATGAGCCGCGTCTCGAGCGTCTCCCACCGCGCGTCTCTGGCCGTTGGCAAGTACATCCTCGCCAACCAGCGCGTGGTCAAGTACGGACTCTCGCTTCCCATTATCTTCGCGTTCTCCGTCGCCATCGGGGTCAGCTACGCGCTCGCCTACGCCACAGGTGGAGGAGTCGAATGGGCGCCAAAGGATCTCACTGGAGACGCTGAGTGGACGTCACACACACGCACACACTTGGCTCAGGACCCAGTCGTGTTGCTGGACAGCCTGCTCCAGCCCACCAACATCGGTGTGGACACGTCAGTGAGTGTGAATTTCCTCACCAAGTACGCCGTCGCAAACGAGCTCGACAGCCACAGCACCGCCACTACATTCAACCCGACGTGGCTCGATGCGACGTACATAAAAACCCACGGCTTTGCTATCGCCGGCCAAATGGCTGGCGCTTTTGAAGCTTACGGCGCGTGGCCGTGCTCAATCGCAGTGGCCTCACACCCGATTCTAGCGGCTGTGTGTCCAGACCCAGCCAACGATTGGTTCGCTATCCAGATCTACAACAACCTCGTGGCCACGACATCGGAAAAGGCGTCTACGTTCCTGTCGCTTGACTACACACCCTTGGCGCTTATGACTGCGCGGGTCTGGCCAGCGATGCCACCGGCGACGATCGACGGTGGGATCGTTGTACGAGGATACAAGGAAGGAACGTACACGGAGCGAAGCCATTATGTGCTGAAGCTTGAAGGAGGCGCGCTCGCGCTCGCTCCAGTGACCGCGTGCAACCGCGCGACTCAGAGCAACGCGCTCGAGTGTGATCGCCTGGAGCACGAGGACATCTACGTTCGGAACTATGCGACGCGGGACTTTAATCCACTCACCAAGCTCCGCAAATTGCAAGTGTACGGCCCAGCACTCGCGCTGGGCAACTACGTCGCTGCTGACAAGGTTTTCGTTCAGCTTCCGGCCACTGCGATCGTGATGACAAGCACGGGCTACTCTGCCACGACCCGGTTCTCGACGACGTTTCCATTTCGCTTGACGATCGTCCACAACAAACTCACGACAGAGTACAGCATCCCACAAGTAGCGAGCTTTACAAAAGCCCTCGGCAGCGGCTTTGCAACGGCGACTGCTCAGATGGTCGTCGTGTGCCTCATCGTCTTCAACGCAATCGCTCATTGCCACACCACCGACGATATCGTCAAGACGGAAGGCCACATCTTCGGCTTCCCAAACCACATCACGATGGGTATCATTGCGCGCCGCTTGGGCACGTACAAGGTCGTGTTCGTGCAGCTCTGTGTGTACCACGCGCTCAATGTGGGTACCTACTTCTCTGCTGTGTTCAACGGCACGGAGAAGTTCACTGACACCATCGCGTTTGGAGCGGAAGGTCTTTTGCTGGTTGTGGTCGCGTCCATGCTGCTAGATCAGCTCATCTTCGTGGAGAGGTACTCGAGTGTGCGTGAGTACATGAGCGTGATCCTCAGCTGCGGTTTCTACTTCGTCACGAACTATGTCACGTCAGCATTCTTCCTGACCACGAGCCAAATACAAGTCACAGAGCTGGCAATCTGTGCACGCGCCAACCAGTGCACAGTGCTGCATGGCTACAGATACTACTATGCAGGGCTCGTGGCGACGCTCGTGGTGCCGGTGCTGATCATCAGTGGCCCGATCAATCGCTTCGTCGTCGCAACACGCTCTGGAGATCCGAAGAAGCCAGTTGACGAGGACAAGCTCACGACATTCGAGGCATTCTGCATCGGCCACGATGCACGCATCGAATTCGGTGACTTCTCACGCGATGGCGGTGCGACCCCCATCAGCATTGTCCACGCCGCCGGGTTCACCTACATGGGGCCGTACCTCGTGCGCATGAAGGACTTCTACATGGTCGTCCTCGCGCGGTGGATGCCGCGTCCAATTCTCGACACCTGTGGACTAACGCTTACCGTCTTCCAGATAGAGAGAGGCCGTGTCATCTCCGGAAGGCACATGGTGCTCGCTGTCGCCCACAAACACTTCAAGGACGCGAAGCACGGTAGCTCGTACGCTCCCATTCCATAAAAAATATCTGCGACTTGTGGTCACACGTCGCATGTTATTCAATCGACTCAGCTGTTGATTGGCTATAATAAAAGCACACCTCTCATGGATTGGCTAATTCATAAATACCTGTTTAAACGAATGGCTGTCCTTTCTCAGCCGAGTCTACGGATCTGGATAGAAGTCACCGTGGGTTAAGCTGCGAGTTGGCGAGCCGACGAAGACGGCGACAGTGTCACGGACGCGAGCGACTCCGACCGCTGTAGCACCTCCGCCATCCGACCGGAGCCGTCGCTCGAGTGGCTCTCGCGCATCCGCCATTCGAAGCAGTCGTCGCACACACGTTGGACCTCCTCCGCGTACCCCAAAGCAGGTAGAAGCATACGGCGGCTCGAGTGTTCGAAGCAGAACGAGTTGCCACAGCTGCGGCAGTGGTGGCGCCGCGTTAGGAACGTGAACTTGCACTGGCACGCTTTGCACACGGTATCTTTGCACCAGCGCGGCACGCTGCCCGGTGGTCCCATCATACTGCTGGTGACACTGCTAGCACCGCTGAACGCACTGGAGCGGGACGACTGCGATGCAACGTCGTGGAAGTCAAACGCGCTCAGTCCGCTCATCAGATCACCGAAGTATCGTGGTCTTTGATCCGCGCGACAAGACTGAGGAGGCAGTCGCGCTGACAGGGGCGCATCGGTTGAGAGGCTAGAACTGAATGCTGAGTTCCACGTGAAGCGACTGCCTGGAGCGCACGCTGTCAATGGTGGCGCGAGCGGCTTGTGACCCGGCGCTCGAACTGCTGGTGTTCGCTCCGTCGGCGTTGGCGCTTTCTCATCTTGACTTGGGTCTTCATCGGTGGTCACCTCCTCCTCATCGTCCACGGCACTATTGTTGTCGCAATCCTCAGGCAGCTCCAGCCCGAAGCTTCCGGAGTGGCGGTGCACCAGGCGAGAGCTGGAGGCTCGCATCTGCGACGTAACGAAGCGCTTGACAATCTGCTCCTGCTCTTCCTCAGGGTTGGACGCCTTCGCTGCTTCCTTGAGCTCCTCTCGCAGTTGCTTCACCTTCGCGTCGAGTGCGTCGTGCTGATCACGCCAGATCTTGACGTTCTGGCTGCTGCGGCTGCGATTGCGAGGTGCTGGCTGCGCGAACAGCTCCGCCTTTGTCATCGACGCCGCGCTAGCCAAGATAGTGGATCCGCTACTTCGTCGCTGGCTCGGCGCAGGCGGTGGCAGCACGGACTGTGGTGCAGCCAGCGTCACTTTGTGGGGACTCGTATCGCTGCTAAGATCAACTGCCAAGGGTGGCAGAGATGTTGTCTTCAAGGATTCAATAGGATCTACGAGCAGGGCAATGCGCTGGTTGTTGTCCGCATAGCGTTTCTCCTTCCACTGAACCTCCAGGTCCCGGGGCTGAAGTACCGGCGAGCGCTGAGTCGCAGTTGGCTCTGGGATCGACATGATCTGCTGGCGGATCGTCGCAGCGTCACCAGGTGTATGGTTGGTCTGAATGGTGAGTAGCTGCATCCGTAGCATCGCCAACTCAGCCTGTAACTGCAGATTGTCTTGCTGGAGCTTGGCGACGTTGCGGCTTTCTACGCGTAAGGCGATGAGTCGTTTCTTGGCTGCGCGGCGCCGCATAGCACACTGCAGGGCCAGCACGCCTCGACGTAGCGCGTTGTATCGTCCACGATCTCTCTGGCAGCGCCAGAAGGTCCCAACTCGCACGGCTGCACGTTCCTCCCGCAGTGCCTGCACACGACGTGCTGCCCTTCGACGGCGGAAGTTTGACTGACAGGCCACCAGGCTCGCTAGGAACTTGACGAAGCGGTGGCGCGCAAGGCAGCGACGCACGTTTCGCTGCACGAGTGTCGCGCTGCGGGTCTGACGCAGCCACGTGACGAGGGCTCGTGCCTTACCGCCACGGAACTTCGCCTGCAGGTGCAACACAGCGAGACGCAGACGCTGGAAGCGGTGACGCGCGCCGTAGCCTCGCACAGTCTTCTGGATGAGCGTGACGGCCCGTACGGTGGCCTTGGCTCGGAACCGCTCCAGCTCCTCGTACGGTTGGCGACGGAAGAATACACGAGTCTTACCAAGACTCACACCAGTAGATGCACTAACCACGACAACAGAGAGCTGTGCAAGACACTTCTCCAGAAATTGGCGTGATGTTGTGGCGCGAGTGGCCTTCTGGCCAGCCTGGAACAGTAGCACGCGCTGGTAGCGCTCTAGGAAATGTGCGTGGCTCATGCGCACTGGAAATCCGTCTCGTGCAACGCGCACGGCTTCCAACACACCGCCGCTGCGAAGCTGCTCGACGATGCGAGGGGCGTGGAACGTGTCGCTAACGTTTGTGTCGTTAGGCTTGATGCAACGAACGTAGTGCGGTGCTGTCGCGCGAATGAGCTCGAGCAGATCGTTGAGCTGGAGCTTGAACTGCGAGCCTACACTCACAGCCTGCAGCGTCGACTTGGCCGTCTTTCGCCCCGGTCCATCACTTGGTGTGGCTGCTGTTGGTGACACCATCGAGTGGCTGAGACTGAGGCTCTGGATGAGTGTGTTGCTTGAGGTCGCGAGCAGCGTGGCCGCTGTCTCGCAGAACGAGTCCTTGTTCTTCGCCAGGAACCCATCCACCGCGTAGCTCACTTTGCCGGCGTAGTGTGCGACCACAAAGTGACTCTGGCGCTGCCAGCCAGACGTCGGCGGCAGGAAGTGGGTGTGTGCTTGCTTCTTCTCAAACTCGGCGTACAGCTTGGCCAGCAGCGCGCGGTCAGTTCCCTGTGGGAAGAGACATTCCTGGTCCGCCAGCGCGAAGAGCCCCATGGGCTTCCGTTCGAAAAGCTCGAGGCACGCGCTGTTGTTGGGGAAGTCGACAAACGACCACGCAATGCCCTCATCGCGGTACAGTTTCTGCTCTTCGTCGAATACGAAGCCGTTGAACTGGTGCTGCAGCGCCTCGTTCGCATAGTTGATGCAGAGCTGCTCGAACGAGTTCACTGCCATGTCTTCGAAGCCGAAGATGTCCAGCAGACCGATACAGTCCACCTTGGCGGCAGCCGCGTTGCCGTAGTGGATCTTGGAGTTGATCTTGCCAACGAGCCACGAGAACAGTAAGCGGTAGCACTCCATAACGAGTGCGTTGCGTGTGTTCTCTGCCTGCGGGGCGTCAAGCGCGACTGTTAGCGTCTCCGTGGCCGTCGTGAGCCGCCGCTTCGTGAGGGCGAACGCGAGCTGGTCGGGTGACACGCGCAGCAGCGCGGACGCTGTGCCAAACGGCTCGTCGCCTGCCGAGATGATGGCCTCTTGGACGTTCTCTACTGCATTTTGACGCTGCGCGAAGGCAATGTTGCCCATGTGGAGTAGCGCGGCCACCACCGACAGCACGTTCACGATCTCGTCCTCCCCAAGACCGATCTGTTGCATGGCGCGGTGCGTGCGTTCGAACTGAGCTGCGTCCTGCACACCGTCGCGACGCGTGAAGCAGCCGCTCTGATTCAGGATGCGGAAGTCGTTGGCACTACGCAGCCTCCAGGCTGGCGCAGCAGCGGTGATGGCCGGAAGCGACGGATTTAGTGCGGACGCAGCGGCGATGAGCTCGTAGAAGACGTGGAAATTGCGCTCGTTCGGCGCCTGGCTGATCACACGGATCTTCTCGAGCAGGTACGTGCGGATACGTGCTCCGACGATGCCGTGGCGCGGCGCCTGGTCGAACTGCAGCTCGATGAACTTGCCGAACCGACTCGAGTTGTCATTGCGCACAGTACGCGCGTTGCCGAAAGCCTCGAGGATCGGATTGGACTGCAGCACCTGGGTCTCGATAGACGTCGTTTCCTCACCAGACGAATTGCCACAACTGGCGATAGTCTTGGTGCCGCAGGTCTCGGCAAAGTATTTCATCATGATCTTGGTGGCCTCAGTCTTGCCGGCGCCGCTCTCACCGCTGATGAGAATCGACTGGTTGCGGCCGTTGCGCACTACGTCGATGTACGCGGCTCGCGCGATTGTGAAGAGATGTGGCGGCATCTCAGCTGATGCGGAGGCGTCGCTGGTTGTCGCTGGTGCATATGCGTCCACATTCTGTCGCGTGTACAGCGCCGGCAGCTTCTTGAAGGGGTTGATGGAGATGAGAATCTCGCCAATTCGAGTGTAGATAGCATCCCGCGCATAGCGCAGACGAAGAGCGTGGAGGATTGAGGCCTCGTGGAGATGCGGAAGCGTCACGAGATCGTTTTGCTCGCTGAGCTCCTCGCTCTGGTTCTGGAGGAGCACGTTGCGGCACTCACCGTTCGGGGCGAGGACCAGTGGGATGTCCAGACGTCGCCCACTGGCCTGTAACTCCACTGACACGACAGCCGCGCCATTGGCACTGGTGCTCACACTGATGATCTGGGCAGACACCCACACGAGGTTGTCGCTGAGGTCTTGGACCCAGACGAGCGTGCCGACGTCCATGGCGAGTTGAGAGGGCTGCGAGTGCGGTTCTCCGTCCTGCGCAATGCGTCGGAGCTTGTACTTCTTCTGCTACTGGTGGTGGTGGTGCTGCTGCTGCAGGTGACTGGATGTGTGATCGCACGCGAGCGTAGCTTCCGGCCATCCTGATTGATTGGCATGGGGACCAAATTAGCCGCACGCGCGAGCAGCTATTTCAGGCGAGAAAGTACGCATCCATCAGAGCCAATCCACGTGCTGGAGTAAGATTCCACCACCCAATCAGAACGCTCTAACAAAGATCTGCAGGGGAGAAGCTGCGGATCCCAGGCTCAATTGCAGGCTCAAGTGTTGGGGGGGAATGCTATCGTGTTGATAAAACCTATCGCTTCGAGACGCGTCCGCTTGTCTCTCTCTCTGTGTTGTGTGTTGTTGTGTTGTTGTGTGCGTGTTGATCGGTGCGCGTCCATGCAAGTACTGTACTCACGCCGCAGGGGCTTCTCGGTCGGTCCGCCGCTCACGACTCCGCACGATTCGTCTTCCATTCGATGCTCGTGTCGGAGAACAAACCCTAGCTAAAATGGCTTAAGAGCTCCACGCGTGCGTGTGCGCGTGTGGGTTGCCGCTCGTGGCGTCGGTGCTCGCGGAGCCCGTCTGGGAGCTGTTGGCGCCGTACTGCTGACGGTACGACTGCTGGTTGTGCGAGCCCTGGTGCTGGTGCTGGGATGGGTTCTGCTGCTGGTAGCCCTGTGGCATCATGTGTCCCCAACCGCCCATCGGCTGCGCACCGTACGACGCCCAACCGTAGTGCTGCTGCTGGCCGTACGAGGCGGCAGCGGCCGTCGCGGCATTCGCCGATGGGTTTGGCACTGGAGGAGCCGAAGCACCGTGCTCACGTGCGCTGGAGGCAGCCGCGTTCTGGTAGCCCTGGATGCCCGATCCCGAGCGAGGCTGCTGGGACGACGCGGACTGGTTGTTGCCCTTGCCGTGGCTCTGCGGGCCGCTGGCCTGGTGAGAGTGGTGGTGGTGGCCTGGCTGCTGCAAGTACGCGTTGCTGATCTCGCCAAAGCCCTGTGGGATGGCACCTGGGTAGTCGTGCTGGTGGAGTAAGTGCTGGTCCTGGTAGCCGACAGGGACGTTTGGAGGGTTAGAAAAGCCTGGCATTGGGCCTTCGACTCCGTATGGGATGCTGCCACGTGGCGGGTACTGCGTACGAGGGCTGTACTGGGCGTACTGCGGGTTCTGATAGTAGCCGTAGCCCTGGTAGTAGCTGGCGTAGTTGTACGGGTTGTACGCCATAGCCATGCCCGGAGGTGGTGGCGGCGCGTAGTGTGGGTGGTAGCCTGGAGGGCCAGCCTGGTGGTGAGGAGGCACGTTCTGCTGGTGGCCATGAGACTGGCCCTGCTGGGCCTGGTGCTGGTGCTGCTGAGCCTGGGCCTGCTGATTCTGCTGCACGGGCTTCTGCTGTTGCGCCGGTTGTGTCTGGCCTTGGTACTGAGCGGCCTGCGCCTGCTGAGCACCGTGCGATGGCGACTGCACCGCAGCTGCGGCTGGGCCACTAGCGCGAGCAGCAGCACCCTTCGGCGTGTTCGAGGCTGACAGTTGCGTCTGGTTGGTGGCGCCGATACCCATAGCGTACTGGCCGTATGTCGACTGGTAAATGCTAGATGACTTGGTGCTGAATTCCGACGCGTACGACGAGCCCGAACCAATCTTCGATGACGCCTGAGCTTGAGGAGCAGCCTGGAATGGACCACCCTGAGCACGAGTTGGGGTGCTGCGCTTCACTTCGTCCGGCTTTGGAAGTGACGCAGGGGAAGGCGCCGACGGAGCGAAGCCGCGTGGCGACTGCGTCGACTTTGGCGTCACACGACCAGAGTCAACCGACAGACCTGGTGGTGCAGAAGTCTTTCGCTCCTCCGACTCAGTTGCACGCACAGGCGACAGCGGAGTGCTCTTCTTCTTTGGCGATGAGGTTGGCTGCGTGCCCCAAGCGTTAGGAGCCTCAGCCGCCTTTGCGGCGCCCTTCGAGCTTGGCGTGGACGATGCCGCTCCCCAGCCACGTGGGGACGTAGCCTCCGTGTGCTCAACGCCGTTCAGCGAGAAGCTACCGAACTGCAGCGACAAGTTGGCGGAGACACCCGACTCCCATCGGCCGAGCTTCAGGTACTTTGGGCTGGTCGCCGAGGCGCCTGACAGAGGCTCCTGACGCGCCACAGGGATTTCCTTCGGCGACACTGGCGTCGCTGGCGTGCTCGAAGCATCCGATGCAATGATAGGACTTCCACGCGCCCAGGCGTTAGGGGTCTGCACAGTCTTCTTCTCGGTGGTCGTGGTGGTCGTGGTCGTGGCAGCAGCCCAGTCACCGATCGTGGTGGTGGACACGTCGAGAGAGCCCCAGGCAGAGATGTTAGGCGATTCGAGCTTCTTCGGCGACACCGCCTTTGGCGACGCGATCTTTTCCACGGTCTTGGTCGCGACAGGCGAGGTCACGGTCTTCTTTGGCGACGCAGCAGTCGCCTTCGGACTCAGCACAGCGGCCGCTGGCTTTGCTGGGGCGGTGGCAGGGGACTTGGCAGCAGGCGAGGCTGGCGTTGGTTGTACGACTGGAGCTGGCGTGGCAACTGGTGCTGGTGCGGCCGCTGGCTTTTCTGATGCGGCCACCGGCTTTGGCTGTTCCACTGGCTTGGGCTGAGGCTGGATGAGTCCCGCGAGGTTCGGCTTCTTCGTCCATGCGCCCGTGAGTCCCGGGATCACCGGCGGTGGTGTGACGGCGGCTGGCTGCGTCTCGGCCTGCTTGCTCTGCGCGTCCTTGTCCTTGCGCTTGTCCTTGCTGTGCGGTGCGCTGGCGGCGTCGTCGGCCGCCGCGTCGCCGTCTGTGTTGTCGTCTGCGTCGCCCGCTTCACGCGTGCCCGAGCGTGGCGCGCCTCCGCGTCCGCCTCGTCCCCGCACAGCACCGCGTCCTCCTCGCGCGGCCGGAGCGCCTCGCCCGCGGACGCCCGAGAATCCCCCGCGCGCGCTACCGCCGCGGGCTGTGTTGTTTCCGTCCGCCGCGGCGTCGTCGTCCGCGCCGTCCTGTGGCTGCTGCTGCGCCGTCGCGCTGTTGTTCTTGTATGGCGGTCGCTCGCCGCGCGCGCCAAACCCGCGCGCACTGCCTCCGCGCGTGTCTCCGCGCGTGTCGGTCTTCTTTTTCCCCTTTTTCTCGACGGTGGCCCACTCGTCGCCGCGGTGGTTCTCCCACAGCTCGCTGATGGCCTGCTCCGTGCGCGCTTGGTCACCCTTGGCCGCCGCCAGCAGCGCCAGCAGCACGCCGTCGTCCGTGCCCGTGGGACACAGCTCGCGCACGCGCGCCAGCTCGCTCTTCTGCTTGTGCGTGGTCTTGGTGGTGGTGGTGGTCGAGCTGCTCGTCTGGGAGCTCTCCACGACCTGCGCGTTCAGCGCCTGCAGCTGCCGGCCCTTCTGCAGCAGATACTCGTGCTTGGTGCTCATGCTCGTGCTTCCTCAGGCGCGTCCGATGTGTTGTGGGTGTTGTGTATGGGAAGCGAGCGAAGGGGGACGCGGAAGGAAACCAGCAACGACCGCACGAAGAGTGATGGTCGCAGGATCGAGATCCAACGCCAAGTAAATACCCAAACACCCAGCCACCCAAACCAGCTTCAAAGACGAAGAAAAACCTTAACAGAACCTCAAACGCGAGGTGGAACCTCCACACGCGGGTTTCGTTTTTTTTCAGAACCCAGGTGCTAACAGGGAATAAGAGACCCCGGGGGTTCTATTCGAGCAGAAATCACAGGCAGTATGGAGGATGGTGTCGTCTATTACAATTCAGTAGGAGATCTACGTGTGGGCGAGTGGGTGTGGCTACAGCTCGCCGCACTCCGTGATGGTGATCGGCAGCTTGGGCTTGCTGTTGGGGCCCACGGGCACGCTCTCCATCTTGCGCAGCACGAGCAGGGACGGCGCGTCCAGCAGCTTGCCGAACACCACGTGCTTGCCGTCCAGCCAGTCGCACGGCGCGCACGTGAGGAAGAACTGGCAGCCATTCGAGTTCGGGCCGCTGTTCGCCTGTAGACACCAATCCATCAGCTCAATGCACTAGCGCCTCCCGCAGCTACGCAACGTCAGCCACGTACCATGGACAGCAGGCCGGCCTCCGTGTGCTTGTGGATAAAGTTTTCGTCCGGGAACTTGTCGCCGTAGATGCTCATGCGGCCCGTGCCGTCGCCCTTGAGGAAATCGCCGCCCTGCGCAGTACGAGAAGAGGATTAGGCGCAGGAAAAGGCGCAGGCTGAAGAACACTGGGCGGCTCCTACCTGCACCATAAAGTCCTTGATCACGCGGTGGAACGTGCACGCCTTGTAGCCCACGGGCAGCTCCGACTTCCTACAGAGCGAACGCCACCGGTCAGCACTACCTCACGACACGCCATCAACACCATGCAGCCGCCACGCACTTGTATTCGCCTGTGCAGAATTGCCTGTTCACGTGTACCACACCGCATCCACCGCATCAGTCAGTCGCCCATGATCCAGTCGATCGGGAGCTCGCGCGCGACACGCACCGGAAGTTCTCCACCGTCTTGGGGCAGTCGTTCTTGAACAGCTCCATCTTGACGCGACCGGCCGGCACGCCGCCGATGGACACGTCGAAGAACACGACCACGTTGCCGCGCTTGAGCGCGTCGTTCAGCAGCGGATCCATACTCGCGTGTGTGTGTGTGTGTGTGTGCTCTTCTCGAGGCAACAGCTCCGTGGCAATGGCGTTCCTAACACGTTAACATCTTTGTAACCGGTTCCTATCCGCACCCATCAACGCCCGATCTTGAACCTGCAACTCAGGTACGTTACGAACCGTCCCTTCTTCCATGAACCCACCGGACCGAACCGGACGGAGAGATCAAGTGCCAGCAGAGCTCCCCACGCGGCTCCCTCTTCCTCCGTCCATCCAGAGAGAGAGATACCTGCCGCCGCGGACACGACCTCCGTGGAAATCCCTGAAGACACGACGAGCAGGATGGCGCTGCAGCTGTACCCCGCGTCGTCGCACAACGCGTTCCACGGCCTGAACATCGTGTACCCGCCGCATGTGGACCAGGCCGTGCAGCAGATCTACGGCGCCTGCAAGGGCCTGGGCACGGACGAGCAGACACTGATCGCCGTGCTGGGCTCCAAGTCGCCCGAGCAGCGCACGCTCATCGCCATGCGCTACGAGGAGCTGTACCGCAAGCCGCTCAAGGACCTCGTGCGCAGCGAGACCTCGGGCGACTTCGGCCGCCTGCTCAAGATGCTCTCGGCGCCACTCCACGAGACGGAGGCGCAGCTGCTGCGCGACGCTACCAAGGGCGTGGGCACGAACGAGGGGCTGATCGTGCAGATCCTCTCTGGCCGCACGAACGAGGAGATGGACATCTTGAAGAAGACGTTCTTCCGGCTCTTCAACAAGGACCTGGGCGTCGTCATGAGCTCGGAGCTCAGCGGCGACATCAAGAAGGTGGTCATGGCCATGCTGCAGTCGCCGCAGGTGCCGTTCAACCCAGCGTTCCACACGGCCGCGAAGGCTGAGGAGGAGGCTGTGAAGCTGTACAAGGCCGGCCAGGGCCGTCTCGGCACGAACGAAGAGGTGTTCATCGCCACGCTCGTGGTGTGTCCAGCCGAGTTCCTCAAGATGATGGACGCAGCCTATGTGAGGAAGTACAACAACAACATTGCCAAGGCTATCGATAAGGAATTCAGCGGCGACGCGAAGAAGAGCCTGCAGCTGCTTGTCAAGCTCGTGATGGATCCATACCCGACGATCGCCGAAGTGTTCGAGAAGACCATGAAGGGCTTCGGTACGAACGAGACGGCGCTGAGCACGGCGATTGTGCGCTACCACTGCGTGCTGACTGCGGTCAAGGATGCGTACAAGCGTCAGTACGGCAAGGAGCTGCGCGACCGCATCTATGGCGAGACCAGCGGCGACTACCGACGACTGCTGCTCGAAGTCTACGACGCGCCGCAGGACCCACCGGCGTCCAAGCAAGCCAAGACACCTGCGGGTCTGCCGACTGGCGCGCCAGGCGCTGTTGCCGCGCATGGTGCTGCTCCTGGAGGGTACGCTGCTCCTGGAAGTTACGGCGGTGCCGCGCCTCCTGCACAGGGTTTCTCGGCCCAGGCAGCTGCCCCACAGGGATACCCAGCGCCTGGAGGCCAAGCTCCAGCTCCTGCTGGATACCCAGCGCCAGCGCAGGGCTACCCTCCTCAGGGACAGGCCCCTGCCGCAGGTGGTTACCCAGCGCAGCCAGGATACCCACCTCAGCAACCAGCGCAGCCAGGATACCCACCTCAGCAGCCTGCGCATGGCTACCCTCCTCAGCATGCACCAGCGCCAGGCTACCCGCCACAGCAGGCTCCTGCCCCAGGTTATCCTCCGCAGCAGGCTCCTGCTCCAGGTTATCCCCCGCAGCAGGCTCCTGCTCCAGGCTACCCTCCTCACCAAGCCGCTCCAGGTTACCCACCCCACCAGGCTCCAGGATATCCTCCACAGCAGCAAGGATACCCTCCACAGCAAGCTCCACCGGCGGGATACCCACCTCAGGGCCAGTATCCTCCAGCTCAGGGCTACCCACCGCAGCAGTATCCGCCAGCTCAAGGCTACCCACCTCAGCAGGGCTACCCACCGCGTGGCTACTAAGTGTGCGAGTGTAAGAGACACTGAATTGATACACTTTTGGTTGTGTTGTTTGCGTGCTTGGACTTGCCACTTCCCTTGATGCGGTGATTCAGTCTACCAGTAGATGTTGATGTGATGTGTCACGACTCTGTTGAATGAAGCCTTCACATCACAATGAAGTGAGGGTTGGAAGGCCGAGTCTCTGCGCAGTGGCACTCATGCCCTTCCTCCTCCTACTTGCAAGTCGTATCGGTCTTGGCGTTTGCTCACCTGGATAGCTCATTCCAGCATTCGCTCGCCATTCGACAAGCCTCGCCACTCCGACACCCCATCCACGCACGCTCAGCACCATGAAGACCGCCGCGTTCGTCGTTGTGTTCGCCTGCATCGCAGCCAACTCTTTCTCTGCCATCACTGCGTCGGCGCTGACCACTTCCGTCAGCACCAGCACGGGGCACTCGGCCTTCCGTCAGCTACAGTTCTTCCCACCGCCGAACCGCCAGCCCGAAGAGTTTACACCAGAAGGGTTCCCAGTGTTAAACGGACAGCAGCCCGCCATGAACGTGGGGATGGAAGGAACCACCAGGGAAGCCGACGCAGCCGTCGCTCGAGACTCAAATGCAAACGGACTTGCCGCTACAGGCACTGATGCCGACGGGACCGGCGCTGATGGCGCGACCACCGGTGCTACGGCCACTGATGACACGGTGCCACAAGGTGCTTCTGCCGGTTCTGCTACCTCTGGACTCGCTGCTGCGGCCGCGACAACTGACATCCAGCCAGCCCAGCCGACCATCATGGTGATTGTGCCTGACTTCCTTGCCGCTGGATCGGGGTGGTCGAGCTACACGGGCGACGTGGGGGAGACGGAGAAGAAGGAGGATACGAAACCGGTGGAGGAGACACCGTCGTCGGGTGCGCGTGAGAGCTGTGTGCTTACAGCTTTGACGGCTGTGATGTCCGTGTGCTTGTGGCTGAACGCCTAGTGGGACTCATCTCGACGTTGGCACCGTTCCGACCGACTGCATCCTGGAGCTTGGCCACTCTTTAGCTGTTTCGTGTCACAAATACATGTTTCTCGTTTGAAAAAGTGGCTTGTTAGCTTTGTGAACGACGTCTGTCGATCACCGACAAGTCAGACGGACTGCGACAGTGAGGCAACACGAACGCAAGCACAGTTAGCATTAAACGACGCGAACTGTACCTGAGGCTCCACACTGCTGATCGCGCGGCTGACGAATAGCGCAGACGACGGGAAGCGTAGACAACGCTGGGAGTGAGTGGAAGGGGACAGCTCCTTGTCGTTGAGATATTCTCCGCAACAAGCACGCATTCCATCCTTCGTGTTGGCCTAGAAGATCGCGGCTTTTCCCAGGCTAGAGCTTTCCCGTCTTGCCACGCTTCCACTCGTTAACGGCTTTTGCCCATGTCGCTACGTCGCTTGCTTTACGCCGCCAACTTGAGTGCTGTGGCGATCGGACGTGTGTACCAGGCGTCGTCGTCCGTCGTCTCAGCATATCTCATCACCGAAATCAAGCAGAATTGCCCTGTTGTCGTAGGTATCTGCAAAAAAGCTCTGCGTCGCTTGATCCATTCAAAAACCAAGCTTTCCATGTTTCCCATACTCATGCCCTGGTTGGTTTCCACGCTCACAGGTTGTTGACGTCACCAACGATATTCACCTTGTAGCCCTTGAACAAAGGTGGCAAGGCGGCCTCCAGCTACACCAGCACAACGAGCAGTTCAGTAAATTGTCTTGCCCGGCCAATGTTACCACAATGGCAAAGACAACGCACCTCTCTCTTGAGTTTCTTCGTCGCGGAGACCAGCGAGTCAATTTGCGGCTGCAGGCGAGACGTCGCATCGATCAAGTCCATATTCTTGTCTTCCAGGGCTTTGATCTCGCGTTCGCACTTGTCCATATGCTTGGTCAGCATCTCCAAACTGGCGACGTGGCGATCCAGGTATCGCTCCGAGTGCTTGATCAGCACGAGCTGCTGAAGTCGCTTGTGTGTGAGCTGCGCAATCGCTTGGTCAACTGCCGCCTGGTACGTCTTGAGTTTGTCCTCGCTCTGGTACTCCAACAATGCTGCTCATGAGGCAAACAACCACGAGGTGAGTAACAGGCTTTCTAAGAAGACGAAGAGAAATATGCTGAGACGAACGCACCTGAAGATCCCTGGAATTGGCTCGCAAATGCCACGTTGGTCGTTGTCTTGTCCGCCAACTCTTCTCGTCTTTGCCGCAAGAACGCCTTCAGTTCCAGAAGATCATTCAGAACACGGCTGCGGAACTCGTTGTCGCTCAGTAAGCCGACGCGAGTCGCACCCGATGACGACTCCAGTCCAACCACGATCGAATCTCCTCCAATGGAAAAGTTCGCTGCCGCTCCCACATCCAGGTCCACTCCTCCCGCCGTCCCAGAGAGATCCACTTCGTCCGTCGTGATATCCCAGTCGATTTCCACAGCCGCGTCTGCCTCGAGTTCCACATGAACACCACTGTCATCGCTGCTCGAGGTCGCGTCCACTCCACTCACTGACGTGGTCTCGATACCCCAGTCGATCGTGGCCTCAGCTCCACCGTCCTCAACAGAGATGTCCCAGTCAATATCAGCAGCCTCGGCCTCGAAATCGAGCGTGACTGGCGGCTGCTCCACCACGTCGCTCGCATCCCGCAACTCCTTGATCGCTGTGAAGAAGTCGAACGGTGTTGTCTCCTCCGTATCGGCCACCACGAGCACCTCCGCGACTGCCGACTTCGCGGCGTTCTTCTTCTCTTTCTTGCTGCTTCCTGCAGTTGACGGCACGGCCTGAGACGTGGCCACTGGTACCTCACAGTCATGCAAGTACGTCTGCAGCGCCGCGTGGTACGCCAGCGCGTCCGCGATCTCCGGGCTTGTAATGAGCGCAGCGACGTCCGCAAACATCGACGGGAGCTGCGCCGGCAGTCGCTGCAGCTCTTCGCGAAAGTAGTTGCCTGCGATTCCGATCTCCGCGCACGACGACTCGAGCTTGCGCTTGTAGTCGGCGATGCCCTTGGTCAAGTCCTGCTCACCACAACAGTCCGTCAGCATCGGTGACACCGCCGAGCTCGTCCGCCGTCCACCGCAGTGTCAGCGCACCAGGATCTTGCGCTTGTTGTCGGCCACGTGCTTCTCGTTCTGCTGCATCGTCTTCTTCAGGAACGGACTGGCGGCACATTCAGCACAGATTAGATCGTCTCTCCCCTCCGCATTCCCACCCAACAGCCCCCCACGCACATCTCGAAGGCTGTGTTCTGCGCGACCACGCGCGCCGCCTCCGCCGCGAACACGTTGTTCTTCTCGTACAACCGCACCAGCGCCGCCCATTTCTTGATCACGGGCGACGTGAACTGGCCGAAAAAGTTCTTCTGCGCGCCCTCGGGCGACGCCTGCAGCAGCGCCAGCAGCGCTTTGCAGTCAAAGTACGTCAGCGCGTCGTGCGTCGGCGTCTTGGCCTGGAACTTGACCAGCGCGTCGCTGCTCGCCGGCAGCTCCGCGTACAGAATCGCCAGCGCATCGCGCAGTTGCTGCTGCTGCTCCGTCCACTTGGCGGGCACGATCTTGCGGTCCACGAGCGCCTCTGCGCAGTCACGTTTGGTGAGCCTCGAGACCACATACCCTCCCTCTCGTACACATGCAGAGCCACGCACCCAGTAGCTTGCGGTACGCGATATCGATCGGCACCTTCCGCGCGTCCGCCATGGTGTCGCGAGGTGTCGAGCGGCGTCACTAGTGATGAGCCCTCCGACGGAGAAGGTCCTATAAAACCTGTGTTGCGGAGGTTTAGACAAAGAACAAACCCACTCTGGGTAGGTGTGAACCACCTGGATACCGGTGTTGGTCGGTGCAAGCCAATACGGGTCGGACGCACAGGCCGCGGACCCACAACCCGTTTGGAGGCTTTTTAGAAGAAAGGGGTCGGGGAGCCTCTGTACCTACAGTGTGTCCAGCTGCTGGTCCGAGTCTGTTTTCACCCAATCAAATCGATTGATTTAACCGCTTCTGTGCCTGATTTGCCGCTTTCACCCACGCGTGCTTGCGCCAGCCGTTCGATTGTTTTCAGCTCGACCGCACCGCTGTAAGTTGAAGCTGATCAAGCAGGTGCAAGATACGCTGGCATGACTCGGTAATTTATTCCTGTATCTTTCCGACTCATTTGCCTGTCCAATGAGCTGCCTGCCGTTGGAGCCGGTAGGTTCGTGAACCCAGGCCACGTGCCACCCTCCTGCAGCTGACGGCTCCATGGAGACCATGATGCCTGCCTGCGGTGCTCTGTGTTGCGGCGCCAGGCACGGCAATGCTCATTCCTGAATTTCCACTCGCAGTTCAAGATCCTCCCTCCCCAAGCTCACCTCTCCAAGTCAAGATGACCATCACGATCTACCCACAGTCGGCACTCAACGTGTACCGCAAGACCAAGCTCGCGTACCCGCCTGCCGTCGATGCGATCTGTGACGAGATCTACAAGGCGTGCGTTGGTGTCGGCACGGACGAGGCTGCGCTTGTCAAGCACCTCGGCCCAAAGTCGGCGGATGAGCGCGCCATGATCGGCTACCGCTACAAGGAGAAGTACGACCAGACGCTCCGTGAGCTCATCAAGGGCGAGACCTCGGGTGACTTTGGCTACCTGCTCCAGATGCTGGCCATGAACCTGCCGGATGCGGAGTCGTACGTGCTCTACCACGCTATGGCTGGTGTCGGCACCACCGACAACCTCATCTACCCAATTGTGTTGGGACGCACCAACGAGGAGCTGGCCGTCTTGAAGAAGGCGTTCTTCGCCAAGTACGAGAAGGACCTCACCGTCATGATCGATGGCGAGCTCAGCGGTGACTACCACACGATCATCATGACCGCCATGCAGGAGGTTCTCATCGACTTCAAGGACTCGTTCCACACGTCCAAGAAGGCCGAAGAGGATGCCGACACCCTTTACAAGGCTGGTGACGGCAAGTGGGGTACGGACACGAAGAACTTCGTGAAGATCCTGCTTGCGATGCCACCAAAGCACCTGAAGAACGTCGACAAGATCTACAAGGAGAAGTACGGCCACGGACTCGTCCAGGCCATCCAGAACGAGTTCAGCGGTTCGTCCTCGGAATCACTCACCTTCTTCGGTATGTCTTGCTTTCCTTGCTATTGGATTATCTGTCCGAGCTGTAGTCTCACACGCTCGTTGTGTGTGTCTAGTTCGCATCTCGCTGGAGCCATGGGAGGTGATTGCCGACCAGATCATCGGTGCCATGGACGGCATTGGCACGGATGAGAACAAGCTGAGCATGATGCTGGTGCGCTACCACCCGTACCT
>JAADVE010000263.1:0-24178 GCA_023334595.1 Pythium utonaiense | reverse complement strand
GGGCGGGTCCACCGGCGGACCCACGAGGGGATCCACCAGCGGGCGTCCACCGTCCGTTGAGAACGGGTGGTCGCTGGCGCAACTGCTTTCACTGGCCGTATCCGTGGACAGCGCGCGGATCCGAAGCGGCGTGAGAAAGGGCAGAAGCATAGGTGAGAGGCACAGTGGGAGAAGAACAAGTGAAGAAAGGTCGGCGTCGCCGGGGAGCGGTGTAAGCCCCGGGACACCTGGTCGAGTTAGCTCAGCAAGCTGCACGTAAGACAACCGAGTTCAGAAATAAATGTGAAATAGATCCGGGGTTGTCCCCCGGAAATCAGTTTTCACACTGATTAGAACAGATACTACACTTGATCTTAGCCATAAGGCCGAGAAGGTATGATTTGATCAACCTTGATCTCAGTTATGCTGTAGTACAAAAGATCCCGTTGGTCGGTTTGAGAAAGATGCCACTCTTTCGTTTCCATAAGGACGGATATTAACCAATGAAACGCCATCATCGAAAAGGCGCGAAATCTTGCGGATCTGACCAACCCACCACGAGACGACGGCACGGCAACATGGCCGACGCGTAGTGCTGCTGCGCGAGGCATCACTTCCTCCATGACGAAGCGCGACTTCCACATCGCTATGGAGAGAGATGCGTCCTCCATCCACCCACGCTCTCCGGGCGCACGAGCCTCAGCTAGTGTTTCCTCGGCTGCGCTGGCGCCGCGCCGCGACGTGCTCTCAACGGACTCGCGGGCGGACACAGTGCCGACCCGCCCAGCCCCAAGCAGGAAGCGCCGTGCTCCTGGCGCTCAAGATGGGGCTCCGTACAAGGAGCGAGCCGTGGGTCTGCTGCCTGGCGACGAATTGAAGCAGTTCGCTGCGTGGATCGAGCGCAGTGCATTCGAAGAGCCGCCTGTTGCTCGCGCTGGTGCTGCGAAGAAGCTCCCAGACGATGGACTGGGAATGTTCAGAGGTCGGCGTGAGTCGTATCCCCCCGTGTTTCCGGTTCCGAGCTCAGCGAAGACGAGCAGCGAGCATCCACGGCCAGCGTCGTCGGAGCTGCCGTCCCCGCCGCGCAAGAGGAAGACTGCGTCCATCGTCGATGACCTCTTGCGGGCGTCAGAAGCTGTCACTCTACCACTGCTAGCGAGTGGGAGTCCGTCACGAAATGTGGCTACGAAAGACAAGGCATTGCTGCACCAACTACTTCAGCAGTGCCAAGGGTGCGTATCAGTCGAATGAAAATTGTACTCACTTCCTGGGGGTTTGACCTTGACACTGCGTTACACAGCCAACAACCAGGCGAGCCAGAAGCGAATGCGGATACAAGCAATCAACTCAGTGGACGAGTGGCGACGGCTGAGCGTGTGCGTCGCTTCGGTGCCGTCAACAGCCCCTCGCTCACGATTCCGGACTCCGTCTTCTTCGAGGACAACTCGTTCGTTGGTCGAAGAAGTGTGGACCTGAGTGACTGGGCGTGTCTGTGTGCAGTGTCCGAAAGCGGAGTGAGCGCTCAAATCGCGGCCAAGCTATCGACGAAGTGTGAGCAGCTCATCTTGCGAGGCCTGGATTGCAGTGTTCCGCATAGAGGTTCGTGCGGTGTTACTTGTTTCAAGTATAGCGGCAGACTGCTGAGCCTGACTGGCGATCATCCGCTTCGTAGACGTCCAGCACTTGCTTGAAAACTGCAGTTACATCCATTCGCTGGATCTCTCTCGTTTCGAGTGCGTGTCGGTACGTGGGGGTGCTCACCCAAAGACTGTCTTGGTTGCACATCTCTCATCTGACAGACTTCTGTTCGCGTTCTGTAGAAGCAAACCGTCTCTGCAATCGCACTGCGGTGTCCTCTCGTGGAAACGCTCTCCCTGGCTGAGACCAACGCCCTCACAGACGACATTCTCGGTGCTTGTTTGGTGTCGTTTCCACGATTGAAGAGCCTCGACGTCTCCTCGTGCACTCGAATTACGGACGCCGGCTTGACACGAATCGCTAAGACGGCCTCCAAGCTTGACCGGCTTCGACTCGACCACTGCTCGTCGCTCACAGATCACGCAGTTCAGCGATTTGTGGCAGCAATCGGTCCAGATCTTCGTGTTCTTTCGCTTCGTGGTGTATGTCGCGTAACCGATGCAACCATCAAACAGCTATTCGTCTTCCAGCCGAAGCAGCTTGAAGAGCTTAATTTGAGTGGCTGTGTCAACCTCACCGACACGTGCTTCGAGTTCCTCGGACACGTCCCCAGCTTCGATGGCAACCGTGCAACGACTGCGTATTATAGCTTACGACGCTTCGACATCTCAGGTTGCACTCGCCTGACGAGCATCGCTTGCTGCTTCATTGCGGCCTCATGCCCATACTTAACCAGCTTTCGAGCGGCGCGATGCGTTCTCCTCTGTGATAAATCGCTCGTCGCCATCGCCAGTTTATCTCGCTTAGAAGAACTCGACGTATCCGGCTGTCCCAGGCTCACTGACCGTGGTATGGCGACGTTTCTTCTCTACGACGGATTGCAGCCCAAGGTGCCGACAAAACTTTGTATCAAGCCACTGAAAGAGCTCGTAGTCGCAGATTGCCCAGGGATCGGAGAGTCCACAGTGGAGGCGTTGGTGACTGCTTCAAAGTCAGCTGCTGTGCCTTTGGTTTCCCTGGATATTTCCAACATTGGCGACTGCCCCGGGGCTGCGTTCATCAAATTAGTGAAAGCGAATGGATCCCTTCGCGAGTTTCGATGCAGGCGACAACGAGGCATCACTCGTGGAGTTTTGGCAAACCTGGCGACTCGAAACAAAGTGATCAGGGTGCTCGACGTCCAAGAATGCGCAGCCGTAGATGACCTCGCGTTGTTCCCGCTAGCGGTTGTGCAGTCGCTCGTCGACCTTCGCGTTTCCGGTTCAAACGCGGGTGGAGGAAACCTCACGTCAAAGGGTTTGACAAATCTACCATCAGGCCTCGCTCACCTATCACTCATAGGATTTCCAGCTCGAGATCTCAATGAAAGCGGTTTTCACGGCCTATTCGAGAGAGCCCGTCTTCATCGACTCGAGACGATTAACCTTTCCCAGTGTCCCGGACTCACTCACAAAGCCGTCGACCATTGCCTCGCTAGTTGCCCGTATATTCGTTCTCTGAACGTGAATCAGTGTGAACAGATAAAGACTATCCACCTCGCCAGAGCATTGCGCGACGACGCTGCTAGAACGCCGCCAACGTCGGCCCATTCGACGCCGTTAACGAGTTTGTCCCGCCAGAAGCGCTATGATGTGGAGATCATCGACGACTCTGACTCTCACTTCCTTGGCATTGCAGCGGTTGATCCAGAGTTCAGTCAGCATGCGAGGCTGCGAGAAGCGTCACTCAATTACGAAGCCAAGAGGCGTCGTGCTGCGAGTTCCATCCAAGTTCGATTCCGAACACGTGCTCGAGCGATTTGGAAGGCACAAGCAAAGGAGCAACAGTCGTGGCGAGAGTTCTGCGCCGCTGTGGACATTCAGCGAATAGTGCGGGGTTTTCTCTGTCGCCGACGGTACAAGTTTATCAGAGAACAAGCAACTCGAGCTGTGATCTACCTGCAATACCTGTGGCGGCAGAAGCTCACGCAACGGCGTATACGGAAAGCGACAAGCTACTGGACAAACCACATGGCCGTCAAGACCTTCATGATATGGAAGCATCACGTTGCAGACATTCGAAATGATCGCGATCGTGCCCAAGCGATGCAGCGTGCAGCGAAAGCGCTAAACTTTTGGGGTGAGAAGACTCTTGGTCGCGTGTTCACGGCATGGCGTGCTCACGTGCAAAAGAAGACCGTCAAAGCCAAGAAAGCTATCGGATTCTGGAAGTGCCAGTCGCTACCACGTGTGCTCGAGGCGTGGGCAAAGTGGAAACAAGCTCAACAGCGCCACCGAGAGCTTCTCGTCCACGTCTACCTCAACACAGTCGAGCTCGACACCCACAACTCTTCTCGTCAGCTGGTGAATGTGGTAAGTCTTGCCTGAGTCGTCCCAACCAATGTGACTATGCTCTGACATATAGATGAATGGCGATACTTTGCTACATAGGCAAAGGCGAACGAGAAGGCTAAGCGCGTCGTGATACGGCTGTGGCGAGAATTCATGCTGGAGCAGAAGCGTTTCCTGCTCAAGGCCAGCTTGTCGATTCTGTCCGGGGTGCGTTCTCTTGTCTTCCTAGATGAGATCAACGAAGTGGAGGCTAAGGTTTGGATCTTGGCTTTGCAGAGTCTACTACACTGGTCTTTTCGCCAGTGGCGTCAAAACGTGCGTCAGCAGAAGATTCTTCGTGAGAAGCACAAGCGTTTGCTACGAAAATTGGTGCATCGTGACCTGTATCGCACGTGGCTCGGGTGGAGAGAGTTCATCAATGAGCAGCGAGCTAAGCGTCGAGCACTGTTGAAGTTTTCAAACTCGATTCAAACCAAGTGTTGGCTGCGGTGGAAGATGCACCACGACCAGATCCAACACATCAGAGGTGTCTCGGCACGTGTAGCTGCTCGTTTGATGCAGCGGCAGCTCGTAAGTGCCGTTGAGACTTGGTACGAGTTCGCACAGCAGCAGATCGATGAGCGACAACGCAAGCGACGTGCACTAGCATTCTTTATGAACGCCTCGTTGATCCGGACATTCTCAGCGTGGGCAAACTTCACGGCATACCTCATTGCATTCCGCAAGCGGTGGCGTGCGCGTCTTGAGAACGCAAATGTTCATTACGCTCTGTCCCAGTGGATCGAGTACACGCGTCTGCGCAAGTACATGCACTCGTGCGCGACGAGGTTACAAGCGTTTTGGCGAGGCCACACAACGCGGCGAATGGTTGAAGACCACTATTTCCAACTCATATGGGCGACAGTGCTCATCCAAACGGCGTGGCGGTGCCGGTTGGCGAGAGCAATCATGCGTATCGCTGGCCGGAAGGCTAGACTGCGCGAATACCTCCGCGCCGAGCGTGAGCGCGATGCCATGGATGCAGAAGAGGAGCTGATGCGCACTTACAACCGAGAGCTGGGGATGATAATTGCGTTACAGCGGATGTGGCGTGGTGTGGCCGCGCGCTCATTCTATGTCGAACTGCGCCGTGCTCGGATTCTGATGAAGAAACAGCAAGAAATTGAGATGCAGGAGATCGCTCGTGCCCACGCACGACAGCGACAGTTAGAGCGTATCCAGCGTGAGAAGCAAAAGCAGCTGGCCGCGATCGAAATCCAGCGCCACGCACGAGGATACCTTGCAAGACAGCAGTTCAAAGACAAACGGGAACTGCTGCGGATGCAACATTATGCGTCTCGCCTTCAAGCTGTCTATCGTGGCCGGATGTCACGACGGCGTACGGCAGCCTTGCGACGAAGCTACCTTACACGCATGGAGATTCTTACCCGACGCGCAGTCGAAGGCCAGATTTTGCGCACACTCGGAGCGAAAACGAGATCAACGCAGCGTCCGCTTCGAGGGTTCCTGTCGTTTTTTGGTCTCGACCCAGCCACGTTCCTCACCGATATTCGAGATGTGCTTCGCGAGGTGCGCGAGGATTTCATCACGCTGAAACAATTCTTTGAAGTCGTCCGAAGCCGCGTGCAAACCAACCTACAAGCCGAGCGAGCCAGCAAAGCAGAACCTGCGCAGAAATCCACAGATCAAGCAGCTCCGTCATCTCCATCAAAGATGAAAAACCTGCTCAAATCTGGACCGTCACTGAAAGTGCTGAAGAAATCAGACACGGCTCGGAAGTTTCTCCGCGACTTAGAAGAGATCGTAAGTGCGACGGCGACCGAGAAGGAGAAAGCAGACCAACTTGTCCGTCCGGGAGATGCTGTGCGCGTTGTGCTGCGTGGCCACCCTCGATGCGGCGAGACGGCTTTTGTTCTAGGGATCCAAGAAGAGATTGCACAAGTGAAGCTCGATGTGGATGGCGAGCTAGAGTTTTTCCCGTTGATACTACCAGCGACCAAGATGGAGTCGGCAAAGAAAGTGCTTCAACGAGTCCCAGATCTTACCTTTGAGGCGACTTCGATTGGCCGTTCGAAGAAAATCAGCCAGCAGTGGCGCGACCAACTGGAGGCGTACGCCAAAAGTATCGAAGAGGAAGCACGGCGCTTCAATGCGGCTCGAGTGATCCAGTGCGCCGCGCGAGTATATCTTGCCCGCATGAGAGTTCAAACTGAGTTGGAGCTCCAAGGGGTCAACGCTGCACGACGACAACAAGCGTTAATGCGTGTCTTGAAAACGTTCAAACTAGCGAACACGCGGATAGCCAACGTGCTGGTCCAGTTGCACTTTGTGCGCCCTCTGTACGTGCCTCGCCAGGGGCTTGACGATGAGCCGCTCGAAATCCAGAAGATCTTCAACAGGTTTCAACGCTTCCTCGCTCGTCGCCAAGAGATTCACCAAGCGATGCTGCGACTCATACCAGAACCTTTCAAAGGCCATGGTGCGTTTGAAGGAGGTATGATGCCCGTGCCTCCAGTCCGAGTGGTGGATAAGCTCGTGCACTACCCGCTTCGATGGCTACAGCGCGTTACTCGTGTCCCCATGGCTCGTATGCTCGAGAAACAAGGCATGCACGAAATTGCCACCTTCTTCGGTGGGGTGGAGTTTGCCAAGACATTTGAAGAGAACCACATCGTTGCTCGGGAGTGTTTCTTTCCGCAGCTCCAAGGCTGCTCTTTCTGCCCCTCTGAAGGATGGGCTCTCGTCCACGGGGTGTTTCAAAAGCGAGAGATCGCAACGGACGTGAGCTATGCGCGTGAAAATCGGCTGAAAAAGTTGAGCATGAAGAAGGCGAAGAAGGTACCGCACGGATGGGGTGTCGCCCATTTCTTGAGTGGCCGTGTTGGGGGAAAGAAATCGCAGCGCAATTGGCTTGAGAGAAATTCCATCGAAGCACAGTTCAAGAGCTTGCAGATTGTGAAGGCGATGAAGCAGCAAGAGCGAGAAGAACGACTGACGACACAGATCCTGGCAAGACAAGGAACACTGAACACAATGCGGTCCATGGAAGGAGCTCGAGGCTATGCCAAGCGGCACGCGGAACTGAGTTTACTGGAGGAGAAGACGCAAGTATTTTACGCGCGATATCAGAGCGAGATCGTGTTGCGAGATAAGGAAGAAGCGTTGTTGTTTGAAGAGGAGAAGCGCGTCAACGAGCTGATCGCGAAAGAAAAGATTGAGCTGGAAACCCAAGGCCGATATCTCCATGAGCTCCAGCAACAAGTACCTGAGGTCGTCGCAGAAGTGCAGCTACTGGCGTCAACGAAGACTCCCCTCGAGTTCTTGCGCGTTGGTGGTCAGTTCGAGGTCGAGTATGATGACGAAATCTGGTACACCTGCGAGATTCTGTCACTGGACGTGTACGATATGATGGTTGCAGAGGTCTTCTACATCGAAGATCAGCGTCGAGAGAAAATCAAGCTCGTCGAAGCATCTGTGCTGGAAGAACACAAGCAGTTCCAGGCTTCGCAGCGCAGCAAGAAGCCGAAGACCGTCGCCGACATCACAGCAGCAGCTGCAGCGAAGGCGGCTGCAGCCGAGATCCCATTTCGCAAATGGCGAGCCGGCAAGGCGATCGAGATTTCGTGGGAGGCTCCTCTCGATAATGGTGCTTCCATCACGCAGTATATTGTCGAGTGGCGAGACGAAGCAAACGATGAGATCAAAGGAAAATCTCTCATCACTGGTTCGGATGACTTATTAGACGAGGAAAGAGCTGAGCACACGAGACCTCCGCCCACAACGACAACGCTCTGGCCGATTCTTGAGCAGTGTGAAAGCACGCTTCGCGTACGCGTCGGTGCCGAAAACAAGAAGGGCGCCGGCCTAGCTAGCGTCTACATGGCGCTACCAGTTGACTTATTGACGGATGTGAGTTATCGCACGGCCGTTCCACTCCTCCCACCGCCACCCGATACGAGAGGACTGGAAAAAAGAGAACGATCCGCGATGGAACAAGAAGATTCGGCGTCTATGGATATGCGGTACGAGCTAACCTGTACGATTTGTGGCGTCTCCGACTTCGGCTGTTCCGAGGAGGTCCACGAACACGTCGCCCGAGACCACGCGGTGCCATTGATTTGTCCATTCAAATCGTGCAGACAAGTGTGTGCATCCGAGCGAGCGCTGCGGTATCACATTTGGCGTTGCTCCATCCCGAAGCCGACTGTGGAGGAAGAGCAGAGCGAGCTCTTCATGGAGATATTTAACATTTCTCGCCAGTACTGCATGCGGAAGGACCGTCGCCACGTCGGACGTCTGAAGATCGCTGATTCGAAGGAGCCTGACGCAGAGATGAATGCTGCAATCGCCGAAGAAGTGTTTCTGGACAACAAGTACGAAGACGCTCGAATCGAGTGGTTTGGTAAAGCCCGAGCGATCCACGAGAAGAATCTTAAGGCCAACGCTCGAGATCGAGAACGCACAGAGAAGAACAAGTACACGCCGCCGGCTGAGTTGTATGGGCTCGATTTTGCGGAACCAGAGCAGAACGTTGCACGTCGCGAGGCTATTCTTTCAACAATTAAGATCTTACAAGACGATTTGGACGCGTTTCGACTAGAGACCAACACACAACTCGACAAACTCCGGCATGAAGAGAAGGAACTACAGGATTATATCGCGCTGAAGACCAAACGTATGAAGACGACTGAAGAGGAGTGGCAGAAGCAATCGCTAAAGCGAGAGAAAAAGAAGGCACAGAAAACACTCGACCAAGTCCAAGCTAATCTACAGCAACTCATCACAACGTCAACGCTACGGATCGAAGAGATGACGGCTGAAATCAATCGACTTACGGTTATCGAAAAGGGATTCGTACCCTTCACGCACCAGGTTGTGCGCATGAATCGTCTCGGCACTGTCATCCACTCGACCCACGCGAAGAGCCAGTCAATCATGGCGACGCATAAGATCATCCTGGATAGCTACCAGGAAGATCTTCGGAAGCTGATGCGGCGTGCTATCGATGAAGTCGCTAAGCTGGACGCGTGGGACGCGATGATTGAGGCTCGGCGACGACAGCTCCAGGCACTGAAAGACGAGCTTCGACGGCTCCAGGTGCTGCACCTTGCTGAAGTCGAAAGCTTCCGGAAGAAGCGAGACGACGGTGATGAACGCTTTCAACTCACGAAACTGCGACAGCAGCAGGCCGCTGTCTTGAAGCGGCGTGATCTCGCTGTCGAGGCCGCACTTGCGTTGACCAAGAAGCAGAGCCGAGGCGACATCGCAAGAGTGAAAGCCGCCATCGTAGAAGCTGAACAGTCCGACCTTATCACAGATATTGTGGTGAAGATGCCGTCATTACAAGTTGCAAACCATGACATGCAGATGCATGAGCGATTCATAAAGGGTAAGTCAGCTGACGCTGAGTATCTGAAAGACGATCCACAGGGTGGTGGTGTGGGTGACAATATCGGTGGCGGCTTGGAGCTACTCGCGGCAGTGGCAGAGGAGGAAGTTGGTCGGCCAAAGGCAAAACCCACAGGTGCTGGAGATTCAACGGAGGAGCAGGCTGAGGCTGTGAATGGTGAGGATGAGGACGCAGCAGACACTCTCGCGCTTGTGGCTGTGAAGAAAAAGAAGAAGCGTCCAACACTTCGAGAGCTACCACACAGTTATGTTCGATTAGAATGCGACTTTCAAGACGGCCAGATCCGAGGAAATGTACGTATAGAGTACAACGAAGGCTCGGTGTACGAAGGCCCGTGGGTCAACGATACATCTTACGATACTCCTATCGATGGGGTGCCTTTCAAGACACGATTCACGACAAACCACTGGGGCAAGTTCACCTTTCACGATGGCACAGTGTGGGAAGGCGAAGATGTGGACAATTTTTTCTCACCATTCACAGCAACCGGATCAAACTTCCACGTCACGACTGCTGATGGCCACCAGTACGTCGGTGACGTGCGTGCCGGTAAGTACCATGGCTTCGGTACGCTGAAAATGAACTACACATTCTCGAAAGGCGAGTACGTGGGTGAGTGGTGTGAAGGCAAGCGCCAGGGCTACGGCATCGAGCGGTTTGATATCGGCGAGCTTTACGAAGGGTACTGGGAGCTAGATTTGTACCACGGCCATGGCGAGATGGTCTATGATGACGGCTCACGGTACGAAGGATACTTCAAGCATGGAAAATGGCATGGCGAAGGAGTCCGAACATTGGCCACCGGAGACCGCATCTTCGGCATCTTCACCGACGGCTTCTTGAATGGACCAGGTATGATGGAGTTTGCGGACAAACGCAGCTATACAGGCGAGTTCCTTTACACTCGTCGACAGGGCATGGGCTCACTGACGTTCGCGAATGGGGATCGTTACGATGGACCGTTCGAAAACGATGAGATGCACGGGGAAGGGAAGTTTATCACGAAACAGGCGGAAGGCGAACCACTCGTACGTCTTGGCAAATGGGAGCGCGGTGAACGCGTAGCGTGGCTCAGCAAAGCAAGTACGCAGCTGGCTACAGCAACATTCATCCAGTATTTCGCCGTCATAAAGAATGTCAGCGGTGAGATGGAGATGGATCTCCTTGCACACAAATTCAAGACTCCATACGCGGTTATGGTGGCGGGAATGCTGCCGAGTCTGCCTGAAGGCGTGGACGGCAGTGATCCGTTCGTTCAGTCGATTGTGCGCATGTTGGCCAAGGCACAAAACCTCGTGGTCGGTGCAGAGATCCTCCAGAAAACCACTGAAGAACACGCACAGGTCACGAAGGTCGTTAGTGCTCTACGAGACGAGTACGAGGTGCTCCGCAACAACGTTGAAGTAGTCGAGCGTGATCTCCGTGCGCAAACCCGCAAAGTTGCTGAGCTGCAGGACGAGCTTGACGACAAGACAGCCAAAGAGCAAGAGATGCAAGTCAAAGTGGAGAACTTTTGGAAGTACCAAGACTCGCAACACCTAGAGCGAAAGTACAAGCAAGCAGTGGATCAGCTGAACCAATGTGACGTCATGGACTGGTACAAGCTGCGCACATCAAACCTCGACCAAGTGTACCTGTCGCTACTGGAGGCTTTCGCGATCCTGCTCAACTTTACCACGAACTTTTACCTGAACGGTAAGATGTACCGTCCAACGAAAGACGATCTGATCATGCTCCTATCAAGTAATGAGGAAAACGTGCACATGGGTGACAAGGAAGGTCTCATTCACCGGTACAATGTCAAGGCACTGTACGTGCTGCCGCTGTTCGACGTGTACTCGTTCGGCGAAGGCGTGCGCAACCAAATGCTCCATTCGATTACTCCCGTGATCCACCATCCACGACTTCGACCCAACAACCTTCGTTTGTACCAGATATCGCCTGCGTTTGCTGCGATGTGTACGTGGGTACGCGCTGCGTACTTCTACGCAAAGAAAGCGATCGAGATCTGCCCCGTTGTCAAGCGAGTGATGGAGCAACTCATCGTCGTCGAGCACGTACGCAGTACGCTGGAGAAAGAGCGACAGGTGTTGAAGACGATGCAGGAGCAAGTTGAGGAAGCACGATGGCAGCTCGATTCGAAGCGAGACGCACTAGAGGAAAGTGAGAAGAAGCAGAACGCGCTGGCGAAGATCATTCAAGATATCGAAGCACTCGATGTAGCTGAGTTTACTCCAATGGAAAAGGCCAACATCAAGAAGCCGCAGTCATACCGGCCCCCATCAGCTGGGCTTCCACCTCCGAAAAGCGGAGACGATGACGATGACGAGGAAGAGCTCGATGAAAAGTCTAGGAAAGAGAAGGCACGTGCAGTGGCGGAAGCGGCAGCAGCCGCCGCTCAAGTCAATCGTCGCCAAGTGTTTGAAGAAGACCATGGCGACAAGGCTGCTGACACTGAACGGCTCAAGAAGGAGCAGGTTCTCGCTAGGATTCTCGAGGATGTAGAGTTGTCGCAAGAGCTAGAGTTGATGAAAAAGGAGGTGCACAAGGTGATCGACCGATGTGGCGGCAAGGTTCCCGTGGAAGAATTTCCCCAGCGGTTTGAGGAGATTATGCTGAAGCCGATGAACCCAATGCTATTCGGCATCAAGAAGATGCGCACGCTGCTGCTGCTGATGGAAGACGTGTGTACGATCGTGGATCCAGAGAAAGAAGGTGATGTGGAGACTGTGCAGTTCCCCATTGAGCCTGATGACGAGCCCATGGTGCCGCGTCAGAGATGCTTCTGCCGTTTGTGTCCAGGCGTGAGCTACGCGACGCCGGAGGAGCTATCTTATCATGAGCGCACGAAGTGGCACTATTGGAACCAAGTCGCCAAGCGAGAAGGACGCCCACCTACTAAGTACACGCTTGCGGCGACATACTGGAGCGAAGCATACGATAGCAGCGACAATTCGATCTGTTACTACAACAAGATGACTGGAGAAGTAGTCAAAGGTGATGAGCCGCCGATGGAGATGCAAGCCAACGACCTAATGATGGAGCTTCTCGTCGAACAGCAGACAAAACCCGCAGCCATCACCACTGAAGACGAAGCTGGAGCTGTAGGAGACCTCGAGGCCTACGAAGATCCGTGGGAAGAGGTCGCCGACGATGCTGGTAACGTGTACTTCTACAACCACGTGACTGGTGAATCAAGTTGGACGCGCCCAGAACTATACGCTCCTCAAGACGATTCAATCGTGACCGATCAAGAATATCAAGTCGATAGCGAGGAAGCACAGACAACTTTGTGATCGACAGTTTCTTCTATCTCCTCTCCTCTCGCTCTACTCTTGGTGACTTGTTTCCGCAGAGTTAGATGATAGCAGACGCTCAGTTGCTTGCTATCACCTTTTCTGGCTTCCTATCTACTGGACGCTTTGGTACTCGTGAGAGGCTACTTCTTGAGCCAGTTGAATCGAAATGTGAAGTCGGCGCCTGTGATGGATGGCTTCCAAGTCAGTCTACAAGCTACTTCGAAGTACGAAGCAAGAAAGCTGTGCGTGTGTATCCGTACCTTGGTGGTCGATCGTGAATTGGAGTGAGTAGATGAGCCACACGATGAGCTTTCCCTGGATGAGCGCGGTCTGGTTCTCCAACACGAACGCGATTTGGTGCATCGGTGAAAACTTAAAACGGCGACGCAATATCCAACACAGTACCACCAGTGAGGCGATTTCAAGCATACCGAACAGCACGATGTTACTGATCACGGTGTGCAGCCGCTCATGGTCGTGTTGCAGGGCTCGAGAGTGCGGGTAGAACCTGCCGTTTGGCAAGCTCACGAGCACAGGCAAGTAGATCGCGTAGATGACTGGGATCATGCACTCGACAAACTCAATCAGCACCAAAAACTCAACGTTGAACATGGCACGCAGTGTCTGCTGGAGGAGTCGGGACTTCTGACGCTGGCTCAGCTCTAGCTGTTGCGATGGTGATGGCTGGAGAAGCCCTTGCATCAACGGGGCCTGGTTGGTTGCCGCAACTCGTAGGTCGTGCAGGATACTGGTAGAGTATGGTGGTACCACGGCCTCCATCAGTGATCTCTTTCGACTTGGCTCTCGACCGAGCGGCTGTGCCTTCGGTGGTGGACACTGCTCTCGTACACGTACCAGTGCCTGAACGAGTTTGCGATTTGAAGATTTCAAGAGGTGAGGTATGCAGGCTTCGATGCGGACCTCCGCGAGCACGGCCTTGTCAATCTTCTCTGGAGATGCTAGCAGCGCCAGCATGAGCTCACGAAGGCTCTGTGTCTCCACTTTTCCGTTTGAGGCTGATACTGTGTCGAGGTGTTGCCTATGGAGAGTCTGGAGGATGTTCGTGCGCTTGTTGAGCCCGTACAGTGAAAACGCGGAGAGAACCAAGTCGACACCAAGGATCACCGAGCTCGTAACGGGTGTCGTGGTATTTTGCATACAGTTGACCATGTACAAGGCGTTGAAGAGCTCGACAGTGAACACCGCCTCCTCGGGTAGATAGTCTTCGAGCTCGACAAGCCGCACGGCTACTTTCCTCTTGAGAATCATCTTGATCACTGGGAGTACAAACACAAATACAGGCTGCAAATGTGACGGGAGCATCACGAAGAGCGCGTTGTACACAGGATATACGGAGACGAGCGCGCCTTGCACATTGAAGAGGTCGTTTGCTAAGTCAAAACGATGCTTGAAGTCTGGCGCGAGGTTTGGAAGCTCCGCAAGTACCATGCGTTCAAAGCCTTTCACCCAGATTGATGTGAACGGAATGCCGACGATCACCATGAAGAATGGGATGGGGAAAGCCCAGACCTCGGAGATGAGAATTGCGCCACTAACAGAAACAACCGCAGTGAACAGCGAGAGCGCGACGACTCGACTACGCCTCCAGGGAAGATCAGGGAGCAATCGCTTGAGTTGTAGGGCGTTGCACTCCATAGTGACGACTGTGAGAATGAAGTGGCGGACCCAGAAGAAGTAGTTGGCTTTCCAACCGGCGAAAGCGCTCTGCAACGGCAGCAACTCGATGCACACGACAAAGAGAAGGGTCGGCAGCGGCATTAGGAGACACACAGCGGACACGCGAAGCCAGGATGTGTGGGAGTATTCTTCGAGTGCGAGTATTCGCTCAATGGAGTACGTCCCACTGTGACTCACATGGAGTAAGCTGAGCCACCAATCCCAAAGCCGGATACCGAACCTCGTGACTTTGCCTGGCGGTGGGGGTTGTCCAGCAGGAAGTATGGTTGACGCAGTGGTCGACGAGAGCGCAGAGGTACGGCGCGGAAGTCTCGGCACGGAGATGGAGCCATCGTTGAAAGATACCACCGGGGTAACCGAGCTTGACATTCTCGTCGATTGCCGCAATGGACCACGGAGAAACGAGTTAGCGCTCCTCTTCGACACAAACATAGAAATGGGGAAATGGGTCGTCGCTAGTATTTATACTCCATGCTTCACACGAGACTGCGTGCTAAAGCATGATGCACTACCGTAGACCACCAAGAGAAGTCCCAGCGTGCAGCTGCTGCTCACCGAGCATCAGTCTATCAATCTACCGTGAGCTACGGATTCTTCGAGGCCTTCACAAATGAAGGAGCAACTCCCAACTGATTTCACATAGACGAGGCGATTCGCTCCATCTAATCCAGTACATTTCAACGACTTCGCGAGGCGTTGGCCGTTTGTTCGCGATTGTAACCCCTGCGGCGTCGGTTCGATGGCTTCTGCTTCCAAGTCCTGCTGCCACAGCTCTCTCCATCTACCCAGGGCTGCGTCGCAGCATTCAACTGGCCGAGGGGACTCGGCGAGACGACCATGGCGACAGTCAATCTACTCCACCGGTGCGGCAAACCTCCTTCCTGCTGATACATGGTGAGCTCTCTGTGCTAAGCGTGTATATCGGATTCTGTAGCCACATCTTCGGACTCAAAGCCGACGTCGCCAACAATGTCGTGTACGTGGACGACCAAACAGTGGCCTATCCGGCCGGCCACAACCTGATCATGTACTCGCTGGATGAGAAGCGGCAGAAGTTCATCACCGGGACGGAGAACACGAGTGGTATCACGGCACTCACGATGGCATCGAGCAGGCGATTCATTGCAGTCGCAGAGCGAAGTGACCGTGGACTCGTGAGCATTTATGACCTCAAGACGCTCAAAAAGAGGAAGGTGTTGAGCAGCGCTGAGACCCAGGGCCAGAGTTACGTGTGCATGGAGTTCAGCGCGGACGGTCAGCTTCTACTGACGCAGGGTGGCGCACCAGACTGGATCTTGACATGCTGGAATTGGTCGAAAGGCAAAGCTGTCGCGACAATCAAGAGCCCGCTCCACGTCGCTGCAGCCGCAGGGCTCCACAATACGCCCAGCTCCAACATGCTCGGCCACCAGTTTGGTAGTGTGAGTGGCGCGTCGATGGCAGGTATCTCCGTCGCCAACCTCCATGGAATGGTAGCCAACGGAGGCTCTTCCAACGGCTCTGGAGGACTAGATGCTGCTGCTGCGGGTGCTAATGGATCTGGTGGTCACGGATCACACGTCGTCACCGCGTGCTCCTTCAGCAACGTCGACCCAGGGCTTGTGTGCGTGACGGGCGTCAATCTCGTGCGGTACTTCCGACTACTGGAGAACGCTTTCCGTCCGATGCCAAGTCCACGTATGGAAAACACTGTGTTTCTGAGCCACTGCTGGATCAAACAGCGTGACGATTACATGGTAACTGGTTCCAGCGAAGGTGACCTGCAGCTCTTCCACGGTGGAGAATTCATCACTCGACTCGCGGCTTCCCCTGGGGAAGGCAAGCCCGTCCACTCCATTCAATCGACAGCGAAAGGTGTCCTCTGTGGACTCAATGACGCAACTGTGTACTTGTACGGTGTGAACAACGAAAACGCATCGCACGTGGACAAGAACCCAGCTGATCTTCTGCTACTTCAACGCAAGATTCGGGTCGAAAACGCACCGTCCATCGTCTCGACTCTGTGTGTGAGCCCGAATGAAGACGCGGTGGTCGTCTCGCTTTCCAGCGGCCAACTCCTAACGTTTCCGTACCACACCCAAACCAGCGGTGGTCTTAGTGGCCTTCCTAGTGGCGCCAACACGGCTCTCACTAATATCGGTACCATGAGTCAAACTCCTGGCATTGTCGGGGCATCAGCCTCTGGCTTGCTTCCCGGAGATGACTCAACCAACAATCCGCTCACAGTCTCCAAGAACGACGAGGTCGAGTACGTCGTCACGCCGTTCCACCGTCCGAACGAGAGCGGGCTTATGCACGTCACGGGCATGGATGTGTGCGTGCGCAAGCCCATTCTCGTGACCTGCGGACTGGATCGCACCGTACGGGTGTGGAACTATCTCGAGCGCAGCTGTGAGGTCGCGAAACACTTCAGCGAGGAGGCCCACAGCGTATCCTGCCATCCATCAGGACTGTATTTGCTCGTCGGCTTTGCAGACAAGCTGCGTCTCATGAACATTCTCATGGACGACATCCGACCGTTCAAAGAGTTCGCCGTCAAGGCCTGTCGCGAGTGCCAGTTCAGCACGGGCGGCCACTTGTTCGCTGCCGTCAACGGCAACACGATCCAGGTCTTCAACTTCTTTTCCTGTGAACTCGTGGCCAACCTACGAGGCCACAACGGCAAAGTACGTTGTCTGTACTGGAACAACGACGACTCAAGCATCATCTCGGCTGGGATGGACGGCGCCGTGTACCAATGGGATCTGGACGAAGCCAAGCGTGAAGCTGAGTTTGTCCAGAAGGGCGTGCCGTACTACTCGGCGCTGTGCAACAAAGAGGGCACGGCGATCTACGCTGTGGGCAGCGATCGGATGCTCAAGGAGATCGAGTTCCCGTCCTCCCAGCTCACGAAGGAGTTCATCTGCGACAGCGTGCTCGGCCAGATCGTGCTGTCTCATTCGCAACGCATGCTCTTTGGCGCAACAGCAGAGAGCGATAAGCCTGGAGCGTTACGGTCGTTCAAGTTTCCTCTCACCGGCGAGTCGATCGAGTTCCAGTGTCTCAGTGCACCTGTCACGCGTCTGCGGATTTCCTTTGACGACGGGTTCCTCTTTGCCGCGGGCGAGGACGGGTGCGTGTGCATCTTTGAGATCCGCGACAAGGAAGGACGTCCACGAATGAAGGAGTCGAGCGGTGCAGGTGCAGCAGCCGTGAGCGCTGCTGTGTCGCGAGGCGGTGGTGGTATGGGCGGCAGTGAGTTCCATCACACGAGCTACTTCTCCGAGGAGATCCTGGTAACGAAGAGCGATCTGGAGGAGAAGAATACGCTCATGCTGGAGCTCAAGAATAAAGTGGACGAGCTCATGCTTCACAACGAGTACCAGCTTCGTCTAAAGGACATGACCTACAACGAGAACCTCAAAGATCTGACGGAAAAGTTCACACACGAGATCGAGTTGGAGAAGAACAAGTTCGAGTTGTTGCGCGAAGACAAGAACGATATCGAGATGGAGTACGAGGAGAAGATCAAGCAGCTCGAGGAAAAGCATTTGCAGCAAATGCAAGAAGTGGAGGCGGAGTACCAGCACCGCATCATGAAGGAGGTGGAGAAATACCAAGAGGTACTACAGCAGCGCGAAGCCCAGAGTCAACACTGGAAGCATGAGCGCGAACGGCTCGTGGCCACCCACGAAAAGTACGTAGGCGACGTGACTGAGGACTTCGAGCAGCGCCTCAATGAAGACCGGCAACTGCGTGTCCAAATGGAGGAAGAAAAGGATGAGCTAGCGCGCGAGTACACGGAGACTGTGGGCCAAGTGGAGGCGGACGTAGATGAAGAGATTGAGAACCTGAAGAAACGGTACGAAGAGAAGCTCCAGGCAGAACGCGAGGCTACACTGCGGTTCAAGGGCGAGAACGGGATCATGAAAAAGAAGTTTTCAGCCTTGCAGAAGGACATTGAGGACCAGCGTGACCAGATCAAGTCACTGTTGGAGAAGGAGAAGGATCTGATCGAAGAGATCAAGACGCTAGAGAAGGAGATCCAGGCACTGAAGCGAGAGATTCGGGCTCGTGATGAGACCATCGGCGAGAAGGAAAAACGCATTTACGACCTCAAGAAGAAGAACCAGGAGCTGGAAAAGTTCAAGTTCGTGCTCGACTACAAGATCAAGGAGCTCAAGCGACAGATCGAACCACGTGAGAACGAGATCGCCGATATGAAAGAGCAGATCAAGGAGATGGACCGCGAGCTGGAGCTGTTCCACAAGAGCAACGCCCAGTTGGACCTGATGATCGGCGAGCAGCGCAAACGCATCAACAGCATGCAGGACGAGATCGTCAAGTACAGGAAGATGCTGGGCGACCAGCAGAGCTGGGTGCGGCGCTTCCGCTGTGATCTGTATGAGTGTGTGCAGCACATCCAGAACCCAAAAGAGCTAGCGCTGCAGGTCGCTAGTCTCTACAAGAAGTATGTGACGACGGACCAGCCCCATGCCGAGGTGGAGCTGGAGATCCAGCACGAGTACACGCGCCAAAAAGAGTACCTGGAGAAGTCGGTGCAGGTACTCAAGAAGAAATACTCCAAGGACGTGGCGCTCCACCAGGACGAGAACATGCGTGCGACCGCTGAGAATATGATGCTCATCAAGGAGATCAATGAGTTACGTGGAGCACTGAACACTGCAAAGGCGACACTACAAATGGAGCGCGCAGCCATGGGAGCGAAGGAGGCGCGTGACGTCGCGGCGGCAGCCCATCGCCAGCTATCGAATGACCACAAAGACCCTGACACTCTCATTGACCAGCAGCGGGTGGAGATGGAGGAGTTGCGACGCGCGATCCGTGCGCTGGAGGAGAAAATGGCCCAGAAGCCCACTGCAGCAACGCCAGGCGAAGGTATCTTCCCTCCCATTCGCGGTGTGGATGGTTAAGCGATGCGTCTACGCTCACATGGCCGTCTGTAACAAGCGAGACCGTGGTTTGTACTGTGTATACTGTATTCGCAAAACTGTACTTTGGTTTTCGTTGTGTGGAGCTGTTCATTTTAACGGGGCTCGCCCTCGCTTATGAGCCGCGTGAGGAACTCGTCGTACTCGACGGTTCCAGAGCGGTCTCCATCGAAGTGATCCAGTAGAACCCGTGCCTGGTCGCGTGAGAAGCCCAAGTCCACAATCATCTTCTCGAACTGCTTGGGCTCCAGTGAGCCATTGCGAGCCGTGTCGTACTTGCGGAACGTCGACTGGACAGTTCCATAGGAGCTAAGTATCCGCTCAAGCAGCGCTTTCTTCAGTGGCGCCAACGGCTCCGTGTTCATACCGCTTTGCTTCTTCACGCTCGGTTTTAGAGAACTCCTCCCTCCTGTTTTTCTCGCTCCTCCATTTGGTTTAGACCCGCTCGAACCATCGGCTACGGCAGCAAAGCCCGCGATGAATTCTCGGTAATCGATGAACCCAGACACGTCGCGGTCCAAGTGACGGATCACCTTGCGGATCTCAGGCTCTGGGAACTTGTACGACTTGAGCACCGAGCGGAACTCGGCGTATTCCAGTCTTCCATTGCCGTTCATGTCGAACTTGCGGAACGCGAGCCTCATGTCTCGCGTGTTCTTTAAGATTCGGTCCGCCAATTCACGTTCAATCTCCATCACAGACGCTAGCTCCTCTGCATCTAACTCCTGATCTTCGCCTCCTCCGAGCGTTGCCATTGATCCGTAGCTGTCACAGCGAAGGGCATTGAAGACCGTGCTGAACTCGTTGTAATCGATCGTACCGGAGCCGTCGAGATCCAGACGCTTGATCAGACGCGCAATGTCTTCGTCTCGTGCGATACCGTATCGCTTCATACAGTGAGTAAACTCCTCATGGTCGAGTGTGCCGTTTCCGTCGCGATCATACTCCGCAAACGCTGCTTCGATCGTCGAATGGCAGCTCAACGCTCGCTTGATCCACTTGAGCTCGAGTTCACGGAGCCGTGCAGCACTGGACGACTTGGTCTCTCCAACAGTGGCTGACGTAGACGCCTTTCTCGATCCGGACGCCGTATTTCCAGCTTGGTTCTTCACGCGCCGCTCGTGGAACACAGTTGCAAACTCCTCGTAGTCGATGGACCCTGAGCCATCAAGATCTAACCGCTTGATCATCATCGCGATATCCTCGTCCCGCGTGATACCGAAGGTTACCATTAGCTGTCGGAACTCGTCATGGTCCAAGGTGCCACTGTGGTCTGCATCAAACTGCTCGAATGCCTTGCGGACGGAGCCGTGCATGTCCAGCGCCAGCTTGATCCACTGCTCCTCCAGCAGCCGCAATCGCGTGGCTCGAGCCTTTGCCTGCTCCGCTGCAAACCCAGTGTTCGCACTGGACTTGATCTGTGACTTGCGGCGGTCTCCCATGGTCGCCTTTGCAGACAGCGGCTGGAAGTAAGCTATGAACTCTTCCAGACTCACCGTCCCGGACTGGTCCGTGTCAAGCTGGCTCAGTAAAAGCCGGATGTTGCTGTCGTCTGAGATCCCGTACTGAGTCATGAGGTCTCGGAACTGCTCGTAGTCCAGCTCCTTGCGTTGCTGACGGTCGTGGTCTAGGAACGCGTGCTCCAAACTCGCGTGGTGTTCCAACAAACCCTCAACCCACACTTGAGTGAGCTCGCGCAATGCTACGACCCGCTGGTCTTCCTTCACGCGTGGTTTTGGCAGTGAATGAGTCGGTTTGAGTTGGAAATAGGCCATGAATTCGTCTACACTCACAGCGCCACTTCCATCCACGTCGAGCTTTGCGATCAGCTGATCGATATTGTGGTCCTCACGCATCCCGTAGTGCTTCATGAAGCGTCGGAACTCGTCGTGGTCCAGCTCTCCACTGCCATCGAGGTCGTGTTGGCGGAAAGCCTCTTCCAGTGACTGGTGGTCTCTCAGGATACGTGTTACGAGCATGTTTTCAGCCTGAATCGAGAACTTCTTGGGCTGGTGATTGATCTGTTTCAGCGGAGAGCGACTAGCCTTGGCCACCGACGTTGGAGCGTGATTGCTCAGCTTCCACTCGCGCGACTGCACGATAGATTTGAAGGTCTCCACATCGATACCACCGCCGCTTCCAAGCTGGTCGATCTGCTTGGTTGCCTTCGCGATATCAGGTTCACTGAAGCCGTGGTCGCGCAGGAGCTGGCTGAACTCGTTGTAGTCCAGTAGACCACTGTTATCAGTGTCATAGTTACTGAACGCCTGCTCCAGAGACTCGTCACCACTTAGCCGCATGTGCGGGCCCGTGGTTCTCTCTGGAGGTGGTGCCTTCTTGGCTGTTGGAGACCCTCGCGGACCGAAGACGCTCTCAAACTCGCTGAACTCGATCTCGTTCGAGCCGTCACAATCCACTACAACCATCAATGCCTCGAGGTCTCGTGGTGACAGCTTGACGCCAAGTCCCATCAGAAACGCACCGAACTCTTGGTAGTCCAGCGCACCACTACCATCGGTATCAAACTTGTCAAACTCGTCGCGCAAGTTGCCAGCTTTGACACTCATTTTCCTGGCCAGGAGCTGCCCGGAGAGCTTCTCTTTGACGACTCCCAGCAAGTACGCACCGTGTTTGGCTTGCCTTTCTTCCTCCGTCATTGCTACTGCTCGGCGAGCACCATCCTTGGCTGTGGGACTGGGACGGTAGAACAACAGCCCGCTGGCAAACTCATCATAGTCAATCGTACCAGAGAAATCTCTGTCGAGAAAAGCGATCGTCGCGCGAGTCTCGTCCGGCGTGAAGTCGTACGCTGCCATGAAGAGCTTGAATTCCTCGTGATCCAAGTGGCCGTTGGCGTCGGCGTCAAAATCCATGAAGATCTCGCGGATACTTTTGCTGCGACCGATCACTCGTTGCCTCAGCTTCGCTCGGATCTTTTCCATCGGATCACCGTCGTCATCATCGTCGTGTGGGCGTCGACTGTGGCTCAGCGGCTGCATGAGCTTGCGCTTCGGTGGGCTCTTGACGTACGCGTGGTCACTGGCAACCTGCTTGCCGCCAGGCTGTGCAAAGGCGTTGAAGCTGATCTGCTGCTGATTCGAACGGTCGAGATGCCGCATCAACGCCTCGACGTCACGCCCAACAAAGCCCAGATCACGTAGAAAGACTCGGAACTGCGTGGTCGAGAGCACGCCGAGGCGGTTGGAATCGTACTGGCGGAACGCTTCCTTCACATTGGAATGCCGCAGCAGCACGCGCTCAATCACTTTCTGATGGAAGGCATTGATAGCGTGGGTGTCCCCACTGGTCAAGGCGTCCTGCTCTCGCTTGCGTCGCTCACCAGCAATCGTCGACCCGTTGTTGCTGTCATTGCTGCTGTCATATCCTCCGATACGGTGCCGTTGAAGGCCATTTGTCGTCGTCTTCACTGGCAGAAACGTATTCACGAATGTCTGACGATCAATCGATCCAGTGTGCTTCCGGTCAAAGCTCTCCAATAGAAACGCTGTGTCCTCTGAATTCACGCCCAGCGCGTACAGACACTTGCGGAAGCTGTCGGTGTCCACAGTAGACGCTGCGTCGACCCCACCACGACTGGCTCTGTCCAGAAACCTGCGAATGGTGTCAGCCGCAGGGACGCTGGCGTGGATACTACTCCCAGCACCGCCTGAGCGATAGAATGGCTCGAATGACTGCTTCACATGGTCGACGAGCCTTCGCAGTCGCTTCTTATCATCTCCATCTCTCGACGTAACTTCGTATTTTGAAGCCGTGCGCGTCTTCTGGACGCGGGCGATTGCTCCCGAGTCGTATGATGCGTCATGGAGGTTGGAGAACCCAGACGTTCGCGTCTTCGCAGGTGATACCATGTCCAATCAGTCCCACACCAAGCTCTAGAGGCCCGCGATTCTAATCCAACGCATCTATTGTGTGCGTGGCATCGCAAGCCATCGACTGAGGAGGAGGAGAGAGAGAGAGAGGGAAAATAGACAGACCATAATTAGCCAGAGAAGGCAGGTTCGAATTCGAATACAACGCTCACTTCACACGACACTAGCTCATGTTGCTTACTGTGGCGTTCAGTACGCTTGAACGAGAGAATCTAGCAGCTCCATGGCTCCACCAGAGTCCATTTGAATCGTCTCATTGCTCGCTGGGATGAAGGTGAAGTCCGTAGGACGGAACTGTTCAAACGCTGAGCGGTTCGGAAATCCGTAGTGCATGTGGTTGCTGAAGGCGCTCACGACCAACGACGAGTCTGTGCTGTTCTCCGGGAACAGCATTGTCATGCAAGTGATGGTGCACTTGACGCCGCCACAATACGAGAGCTTCGATGGCCACTTGTCTGCACGCCATCCATGAACTCCAACAGCCTGCGCGTACGATGGGTTAATAGGGTTGACGCGTTCCAAGATCATGCGGATCGAGGCCTCCGTCAGCACCTTGGATTTGGTGCCGCGGTTCTCAAACAGGTCCAAGAACCACCGCTGCATGTCCGGCACAGAGGACCACAAGCCGCCATCTCCACTCGATGCCCCATCATTCAGCACAGGATAGCAACTGCCGGTCGACAACAGCTCTCCCTTCTTGTCAGCGGACGACGCCTGCTCGTAGTAGTGGATGTACTCGCGCACACGACCCTTGTGGATACCCAACGCACCAGCGTACGGATCGTACGACGTCTCCGACAGTCCCGCCTTGTCAAAGATCTCGGTCTGCAAGTACGTCTCGAATGCCACACCGCTGATCTTCTCGACCATGTAGCTCAGTAGGTCAAAGTTGAAGTTGGAGTACGAGTAGTTGGTGTCGGGCTTGAACACGAGCGGGTCATTGATCGCCGTACCGACGTACGCACCGAGCGAGCCCTTGTAATAGAGCAGGTTGTCGGCCGTG
>JAADVE010000262.1:0-24192 GCA_023334595.1 Pythium utonaiense | reverse complement strand
CGATCTCAAGCCGTGAAATGTGCTCCACGTTGTACCGATCTGTGCTCGCGAGCTGTCCATGGATACGCATCAACTGTCAACACCTCCAAAACGACCAAGAGCTACCCTAGTTAAGTCCGTACCACTTCTATCCGGTCGTTCTTCAAGTCGAGCTCGACCTGCAGCTTGTGATGCGTCGCCTGCATGGTCGCCACCAGGGCTCGACTCGCCTCCAGCTCTTCCTCGACTCGCCTCTTGGTCAATTCCACACCCTGCAGCTCGTTGTTTGCACGAATGAGCTCGTTCCGCAGGGACAGCGCACTCGTCCTATGGTCACAGACCCAACAGGTCAGCTTTTCTCCCTTCCGATCCTCTGAACCAACGTTACCAAGCTCACCTGGAATCATCCAGCTCTTGTGTTAGCTGCTCTGCCTCGAGCGTCGCTCTCGTACGCGCCATATCAAGGGATCGGATCTGCGTGGTCGCATTCGAGAGCTTCTTCTCCAGCACTCGCACTTCCTGCTCGGCCGCCTCCGCTCGATTCTGAAGCTCGATCGCCTTGCTCTGGATCTCGGCACCCATCTCCTGGTTCCTTTGCAGCAGCGTCTGGCCGATTCGAGCCGCGAGCTGCGCCTCTTCCTGGGATTCCTCTAGTGCCTTGTTCTTGGACTCGAGCTCAGAGTGCAAATCCTCGACCGCTTTGTGCTTCTGCAGCAGCTCTCTCTCCAAGTCACCAGCAACGACTATGGTCTGCGAGCGTCGGTGGAGCTGCTGAGATGACGAAGCAGTCCGGCGACTGCCAGCACGTTGAGACGCAGCAGTAGCAGCTGAGGCAAGAGCCCGCACGCTTGCAGGAGGCTGCTCTACGTCGTCAGTCTCAGTGGACAAGCACTGAGGATGGTGCTCTTTGATCGACTCCATGCTGCCGACCTCTGTGAATCGAAGGGCTGCAGGTGACGTCTTGGTCATGAGAATCCTCCTGCACCGTTGCAGTGACCGAGCGACTGCCTGAGGCGTTCGCAACCGGCAAGTGACCACACAGTCACACGCCCTACGCACGCACGGGCCCAAATTCCACGCAGCGCCGACTCGTCCAGCAGTACGTACGTATCGGAATGGAGCGAAGAGGGCGGACCGAGCCGTCTCCAGCCCACCAAACTCCGCCTGCAAGGTCTCAAAGGTCTCAGTTGGCGGAACGTGCCAACAATAGACACGAAGGAGAAATGCGAAGCGTCGAGTCGAAAGTTCACACGCTTCAACGATCGTCCACACGACACGACCACGCATGCGCAAGACGCTAGATGTTCATGTTCGACAGCGTGAAGGATGGTCGGTCTTCTGAACTCAACGCGAGTATCCTAGCGCCAGGGAATCTCTATCTCCAAACCTTCTCCGGCTTCAAGAAGATGCATTAGCACGGAGACTCGTCACCGGCTCGCAACACTGGACTCTCTAGGACAACACACCGGACACATCCCTCTCTCCTTCTCTCTGCTTGCAGTACGATGGTCATGAAAGCAAGAGCAGCGCTTGTTGAATACTACGAACTTCATTTAATCTGTTTTTGTCTCTCTCCATGAGATGTCGGCACTGGCAAAAATGACCCGCGTGACGTGAGGACCGAGGGCGTGTTGGACGTGACTGTGAGAGGCTTCTACTTCTACTTGCTTGCGACGCTGGACTTGGGGGATGGACACTCACAATATCAAAACAAGGCTCACGCACATGCTGCGTGGGTGTGAGGGCTGGGGAGGTACGCGCTGGGACGGACGTGCGTACCCGCGATCGGGCGCGTCGATCTGGAATTACTCGGTGGGTCACATGCTCTTGGAGAAGTCTTCGATGCTCGAGAGGCGAGGGCGCTGGAACATGAGCAACAGTGGCTTGGGGCCCTTCTGCAGCAGCTTCATTGCCGAGCCAAAGCCCATCTTACTAATGTTGTTGTTGTTGATGCTGAGCAACACGTCGCCCACTTCCACACGGTTCTTCTGTGATGTGCGCGTGACAGCACCCTCATTCTTGACGTTGATCACGCGAGGGTAGTAACTCGAGTTCTCCTGCTTGACGACGATGCCCAATGGACCGTCCTCATCCTTCCACGTGATGTAGTACAGCGAGTGATCAACCTTCGGGTTGAGGCTGACACATGACTGACGCATGAATCTGTCATCCTCTTGTGGATTGGAGAAGCGCAGGTCTTCGACCGTATCATTATGCCGGAAGCGGAGAACTGCGGGGCGTGGGCCACTCTCCAAAATGTCAATAACCTTCTGGAAGCGCACACCGTGCGTCGGAAACTCATTGATGAACGTCAAGTAGTCACCAGATCGCACATTGAACATGCCAGGTAGAGACTGGTTGCCGTGCGCCTGGAACACAACAGGGTATCCGCTCTCTGGATCCGGTCGGAATCCGAGACCAAGTGGCACGCCTTCCTTCCACAGCACCTCGTAGTCTTCTTCACCGAGCAGCTCAAGCGAGCCCGCACGCATTCGGAACGAGGCCGTCGGGTTTCGTCGGAAGCGAAGGCGAACCGGCTTGTCGACCTCTTGGAGCAGCGCCAAAATGCGACGAATGTCTCCCTTGCGTACCTTGACGGATCCAACAGCAAGCAGGATATCTCCGCGTGAAACCTCGAAGATGTCAGCGCAATTGCTAAGGCTTTCGTGGACTCGTCGCACGATCGGCATACCGGAATCTGGGTCGCTCTCAAAGTAGAGACCTAAGAGGCCACATTCCCACACGATGTCGTACTCGTCCTCGATATTCCTTGGTGGGATATAATCCGTGGGTGCACTACGACGCGTCGATTCGCGCGACATCATCGAGTCGTTTCTGTTGCGATCAGGATCGCTCGCACTCGTTCGATCACTTGCCGTCATGCTGGAGTTGGCTGACACCAGCAAGTTGGAGGGCTTCGTTGGGATGGAGTACGAGTCTTCCTCATAGATATCCTCGGTTGGTCGGTTGAGGTCGCCAACGTAGGACACGTCTCGCTCGAAACTAAGAGTGTTCGCGGAGTACTCGCGACGCACGAGCCACCCTCGAACAAATGATTGGATCACCACTGCAGCCTTTACTCTTCTCACCCGCTTGCGCGCCAGCCCACCTCGTACAACCTTCTGGATCCGAACTGCACTGCGCTTCTGACGTAGAACATGAACATAGCGGATACGGCAACGCATACACCGCCAGAATGCCTGGACACGAATCGCAGACTTCTGCGCGCGCAGGAATCGCCTCCGATAAACGAATCCACGACAGTACCTCTGCACGGTCAGGATCGAATGATGGAGTGCTCGTGCACGTGATGTCTCCAGTGCTTGATATGCGTGCTGCAAACAAAAGACCTTCGTTTTACCGACTTGAAACGGTGGTGGAGAGCCCACATCCTTCCCTGGTCCGATGGATAGCTTCGTCATTAGCTGGGTAACCATGCGTGTAGCCACATGTCGCTGGTCTTTTGTCTTGTCGAACCGATCAGCGATGATGATCGAGTAGTTCTTCACAAAGTCTTCGTGAGAGAAGCGGACAGGGTATCCGCTGCGAGAAATCTTCACAGCCTCCAAGACACCGCTGCAGCGAAGCTGTTCCATCAAACGTTTGCGGTCAAACTCGCTCAAGCTCGCTTCGTCGTTCGGCTTGATGCATCGAATGAAGTGTGGTTCTGTCGCGTTGATAGTGTCGAGCATTGAGTTCAACTGACTCTTGAACTGAGCCACCACAGTGGACGACATGATTCCCGATCGGCGACGCGTGTCGATCTTGTCCTCACTCTTTCGCTTCGCAACTTCATCTTGCTCGAAAATTTCACGCACGAAGCCCTTCTGCGAGGTCCGCATGAGATCCCCTGCTTCTGGGTGCATGTGATCCTTGTTCTTTTCGCAGAAACCTCCTGTGGAGTAGCACACATCGCCAGCATAATGGTGGATGACAAACTGGCGCTTAGCCTGCTGCAACTTCGAGACACCGAACGACTCGTGCTTGGAGAGCGCCTCGTAGAACTTGTTTGCGAGCTTCTCGTCGTTACCCTTCGGAATGAGACACTGCTCGTCCAGGAGCGAGAAGAGACCCATCTGTCGCGTCTCCAACATGGCCACGCAAATGTCGTTGTTCGGGTAGTCCACGAACTTCCACGGAATCTCTTCTGCCACGTACTGGTCCTGTTCCATGCGGAACACAAAGCGACCGAAGAGCTGCTGGAGTTTTTCGTTGGCGTAGTTGATACATAGCTGTTCGAGGCAATTGTGCTCAAAGATCTCAAAGCCGAAGATATCGACGACACCGATAAACTGGCTGCCACGCTCCTCCTTGTACTCGATAGATGAGTTGATGCGAGCCACCAGCCAGTTGAACAGGTTCGAGTAGAGACTCTTGACCACGGAATCACGCGTTGAGAGTGCCTGCTCTAACGGTAGCCGCACCGTGATGAATTCTGCACCGGCCTTGATCCGCTTTGTACACAGCGTGTTCTGAAGGACATCCGACTGGACGCCCAGCAGACGACACACAGCCTCGATGCTCGACTCGGACACGTCCATGTTCACCTTGGAGCTGTCCTTACCCTTTTCAGATACAAACTCGACGTTGCCCAGATGCAGCACGGCGGCGACAACACGTAGCACGTCCATCTGCTCCTCCACGGGCATGCCGATGCTGGTCATGGCGTGACGCGTGCGCTCGTACGAATCGCCGTCATCCACACCGTCCAGACGCTCCACACAGCCCGACTGGTTCAGGTACTTGTACTCGTGGACACTCAACAGCTCGAGTGCCTGACGATCTGCGCTTGACGAGCCGCTGAGCATTTCGTAGAAAATGTGGTAGTTACGCTCGCCGCGGCCCTGGGACACGAGACGCACGCGCTCGAGCAGGTACGTGGAGATGGCGGCACCCAGCATCTCGCCACTGGGTCCAAAGCCCAGTTTGATGAACTTTCCGAAGCGCGAACTGTTGTTATTGCGGTTCGTGCGGGCGTTGCCAAAGGCCTCGAGGATCGGGTTGGACTCGAGCACACGATCGTGGATCGTCGGCTGCATCGGCGTCGTGCCGTTCATGATATTGCGGACGCTAGCGGCACTGCGTTGGAGGAGCTTGCGCTTGACGGATACAAACGCCAAGTAGTTCATGATCAGCTTCGTCGTCTCGGTCTTGCCGGCTCCACTCTCGCCACTCACGAGGATCGTCTGGTCGCTCTTCTCCTGTGTGCCCCGCGCTGCTGACAGCAGCATCTTGCGGAAGGCCTTGTCCGCGACCGAATACACATGCGGCGCGAGCGTCTTGGCCAGCTCAGCGTCGCCGCCCTTGGCGTAGTACCGCTCTTTGATCGGCTCCGAGTACAAATCCAGCTTGCGGAACGGGTTCAGCGCCACGAGGATCGAGCCCGTGCTCGTGTAGATGAGCCCGTGGAAGAAGCGCTTCCGCAGCACGTGGAGAATCGCAGGTTCGTGTAGATGCACGAGCTTGGTGAGGTCTTCGACGCAGTGGTACACCTCGGCCGTGTCGCGGGGCAGCACGCGGTCCGCAGGCAGCGGCGCCAAGTACCGCAGCGACCCGCGGCGGCTATTGCGGCGCTTGGGCCGCACTGGGATGAAGTCGCCTTCGTCTTCCACGGGCGGCGTGGTGTCGGCGTCGTAGATCAGCTGGTCTTCCACGGCATCGCTCTCGGACAGCACGCACTCGATGAGACCGGCGCTCGCGTCCACAGAGGCCACGGATGCCTCGTGCCAGAGCCCGTCGCTGTCGTCGAGCGCCCACACGGACGCGCCGACTTCCATGCTGGTAGGGTGTCTATACAATAAATACGCCTGGTGGAGGTTTCCCTAAGGAAGAACGCGCGGGACGAGAGGAATCGTTGGTACAAACGCCACCGTCCAACGTGGCTCAAGTTGTTGGCGTTGGAGGTCGCACTCGCACCAACGCGTGGGTTTTGTTGGATGTTGGCGACGGTAGTGCAGAGCTGGCGGCGGCAATGTCGTTGGCGTCGTCCGGAGATCCGGGGTGCGCCAGCGTTAGTCTGCTGGTGGCGGCGTCTATTGATGCCCTCACACGTGGGGAAAACCTCCGGACGCAGGGAAGAACCCCCAAGCCCTTGCGGAAGTCAGGTCAGCCAAGAAAGTCAGCGTGCGATCGTGGGATGTTGCCAACACGAGGTTTTATCCAAGAAGAGAGTGTCCCTCGGACAGCAGATGGGTGGCGCGGTCAGTGTATACCACCTGTATACCGCGCTCACTGATCGTTCAGGAGGAAAAACCTCAAGGACTCGTAGAGGCACGCATTAAATCAGTACCTTTCCTTCCGAAAACGTACTGAACGGGTTAGGGATCAAAACCTCTTGGACGAACGCAACGTTCGCCGAGGCACCATCTTTTGATGGGACCTTTGCCCATCTGTACAGTATTTCATTGGCTGAAACTAGAGATTTGAGCATCACCCATTGGCTGTATGGGAACCATTTATATCCAATCACCACGTCGATAGAAGGTGAGACTGGTGTGGAGATGCGTGGAACAGCGTTGACCGACAAATATCCGCGATCATGGCTGGCGAAGAGCTCCACGCGAACGGCTCTGGCGAGCGCACGCCGCAGCAACAAGAGGAGTCGCCTCTGGCATACCTGCAGCGATTCTGGGGCGCACATGCGTCGCCCTTCATGCGCTGGTTCTTGGCGCTTCCGTACGCTGGCCAAGTAACTCTAGTGCGCAACGCCTGTCCGGACATTCCAGTCGAGTACGACCCGAAGGAGCCCAAGCCACAGGCCACGCAGCTGCTCACGCCGGAGCTCTCGCTCAAGGCTCTGCTAGAGGAGAACGGGAAGGTGTTTTTGCGTCTCATGAACGCGCGCGCTCGCCGATCGGACGACTGCACGCGCCACGACCTCGTGTACTTGGGGTCGCTGCGAGCCCAGGGCACCATGCCCACGTTCTCGGGCGACACCTTCAAGAACGTCTCGCTCGCGTTCATCGACTTGGCGGACCCGGAACAGCACGTGCAGTCGCTGCTGCCATCCGCATCCCAGGCGGTTCTGGACGAGAAGCGCGCGTTGATTGCCCAGGGTAAGCTCGTGGAGGCCGACGTGTGGCTGGCGTTGCAGATGCGCCAGCAAGTGATCCTTACGCTGCTGACGAACGTCGCGCACACATTCGAGACGATGTTCCTGCGCCAAGTGATGATGGGCGAAGTGACCGCAGGAGAAATTGGCTGCCGTTTGTGCGGGTCGTCGACGCGCGCCGCCTCAGCTGCTGGAGAGTCCGCGGACTCCAAGTCCACGCTGCTTCGATGCGCATGTGAAGCCGCCTACTACTGTTCCAAGGAGCACCAAGTGGAGGACTGGAAGAACCACAAATCAAGCTGCAAGCAGATCCGCCAGCTCAAGGAACAGGCCCAGGCCACGGGCTCGGAGACTGCGTAGGCATCTCGCGTTTTTGGCAGGATGATACAATATAGAGTTTAGTGGAACTGTCTGTTGGATGCCGCTGCTGGTACAGTTCTAATGTATTCATTGCCAGTAGAGATGCTTAGAGGTGCTTCCTACGCTGGTCCATTGAGCATCAGAGCGGTCTTTAGCGTGCTTGCGTTAGAGCATTCTTCTCCGCTTCTGCCAGATCGTTCAACACGTCATGGGCGGATCTGAACATGGCTCGTAGTGCCTATGGTATTCGTGGAAAGCCGTTCTATTAAAAACTCTCGCCACGCTTTGAACTCGAGATCGTGCCGTGAATGTGATGAGCGAGGCGAGGATCCCAGGGGTGGTTCCGGAGTACGCTATGAGCCCAAGCTGAAGGGAGGCTGTGAAGTGGTGAATACTCTGAAGCTCTCGAAGTGCAGCCAGAAACTGCAACGTGAGCGATGGCTTCGTCACTACTACGTATGAGGTGGAAGTTGTCGACGATGAAGAACCACAGTGACGGTCGCTAAACCGAGACTCGCATGAACGAGGCCTTGTTAGTGCAAGTCATGTCTTGGTGGACCTGCTCACCGAGCTCCTTCCACATGCGTTGACTAGTTGCCGCTGTCGGAAGTGTGTCGATTGATCACTGCCATAACATGGACGTCGCTCTCCCTGAAGGTTAAATCGAATTCCCCGCCAAAAGACCTCGTCGCACGTCAGCCGTTGCGTGGGGTCGTCTAGACACAGACAGTGTTGCTGCACAAACGGCGCACTCAGCTCCGCACTCGGCAACCAGTCGCTCCATGGCACGGCTGCCATTTTTGCTAGGTACAGTGCCATCGTCCTGGATCCGCTACTAGAGAGAAGGGGTCTACACCACTGTGTACACTTGGAGAAAGTGGATTCACTATTGCCTGAACAATTCAACACACTACCCATGGAATGCTGTGATAGCGTACAATTCATTTGCTCATTAAATACAGACAGCCAGTGGCTGCCCAAGAACTTAACTAGGGACTCACGTCTACGTGTAGGTAGGTGCCTTCGATCGACAACCCCTAGTTAAAGTCGTAGACCCAAAAGTCCGAGTCCGAGTCTGTATCGGAAAGCACAGCGATGTCGTCGTCGATTGCACAGATCGAGACGTCCCCGTCGCACTCCTCGATAGGATCGAGGTGCATATTTTGACGTTGGTGGAGTTGGTGGAGCTCGATGGCTTTGTTGCGCTTGGAGATAAACTCACTGAGTACGTCGTACCAAGTATTCGCTTGTTCTTCGGTACCCGCTGAGACGTACAGCGCACGGCCACACTGTAGCATAATGCAAAGTCCATTGCGCACTTTGCTGCAGTAGTAGACGTCCTTGATGCCATCGCGACGCAGGACCTTGGCTCCATCACGGCGATCCTTGCGGTAGCTAAGGCAGCCTTCTTGAAACACGAAGTAGCGCTTGTGCCACGTCTTGATGCGGCCGCCCTGCTTCACGAGGTATCCCTCGGCGTATCCATTGAGAACGAGCACGCTGGAGGCTTCAGCGCTAAGTCGGCGCAGCATTGTGGAACCGGAAGAAGGGGTTTACTCGATAGAGTGTACTCGACGCGTGTGCGATCGAGTGGTGGGGTGAAGATTGGGAAGTGAGACCGTGAGAGGAAGTTGTAGGAATGTCCTGGAGGTGGAGAGGCCGATGAAACGTCTGGTCATATGAGTTGTGGCCAGTAGATCGAATGAACTCAAAATTTGTGGGACACTGCAACCCATGTGCCTCCCACCCTTTCGGTAGGCGAGGGAGAGGAGCACCTCCTCCACAGATTGCTTGACACGGTCACAATGAGATCACCATTGTTCTGAAAACTTCGGCAAGCCAGACCAGCACTGACAACTGGTCTGACTACTTTCTATTATATCCAATAATCATCGTAATATGTATTATATATATTTATAAAGTCTTTTGATGAATAGTATGTGTCACTACTATCATCATCTAAGAAGGGTATTAATTGATCCTCCAGATGAGCTCCCAGTGATATGTCCTTCCACAAGCTCAAATCAAGCTGTTGGGCGAGCAGCCCACTGGCTTCACGGCGATCAGTCCTTGATGCTGGCTGGTCACATAGGATCCTCGAGCATGATGGTCGTGGGCTCTACGCAGATGGCAACCATATGAGCATGTGCACGCGCAACTTTGTGCATGATGCCAATACCGTAGAACGAGCTTCTGAGAAATGGCACGCCACGTTGCCATCAATACGGTCGCTATCCACTCACGAGCCACAGCTTGTAGGGTTCTTCGGCTTCTGCTCGCCTGCACGACCTCCGGCTGGATGAGCGTCTGGAAGCTGATTACGAAGGCTTTTCGTGCGTTATCGGTGGAGCCGGCAGAGTGTACGGAGCCATAGACACCGGAGACACCAGAGACACCGCAGTACACGTAGAGACGGCGGTCGCGTCCTTCGATCTCCAATGCCGAAATGGATCGCGTCGCTCCGTCTTCAAAGCAGGAAGACGCAATGTCAGCCTAGGCTAGTCTACTCCTGATGACTAGTTAGCCTCTCCTAGCCTTGATCCAGCTACCGCCACCAACTAGAAAACAGTATGTGGCTCGTCGTGGGAGCAGCTCATCATGTTGAACCCAGCAGCTCTTTTCCATCTTTCTCCCCACGCACAACAGAAGGATCCGAGCCGAGAACACCGTCGCCATCACCATGCGCGTCCGCCAGGCCTCCCACGCCGGCTCCTGGTACTCTGGCGACCAGGAGCAGCTCAATGAGCAGCTCACAGGTGCCGCCACGACGGCTTCAAATACGCCAATTGCACAAGTGTGATGCTAATCGAAGCGACCTTTCTTGGGCTGTGCCCGGACCCGTAGGATGGCTGCAGGCGGCTGCCAATGCCAACGCCCAGGGCGAGGTGTCGACGATCCGCGCGATCATCGCACCGCATGCAGGCTTCAGGTATCTTCTGTGGAGTGGCGTTCTCCATGGGATGCATAGAGCCTGAGATGCTGAGTGTTGTGGTGAGTTTCTTGTAGCTACTCGGGTCCGACGGCAGCATATGCGTACCACCACCTACAGGGGCTTGAGAACGTCAAGCGCGTGTTCATTCTCGGGCCGTCGCACCACTTCTACCTGCGGTGAGCTGCGTCGCCGGGGGATTTGGCTGTGCTCGGTGGATGTGATTCTCATGGATGTGAATGGCGGAGCAGAGGTTGCGCCGTGACATCGGCGACAGAGTACGAGACGCCGTTGGGAAGCATCCCCATCGACCTCGAAGTCAACGAGCAGCTCATGAACACGGGCAAGTTCTCGCGCATGTCACTGGAGGTGGACGAAGATGAACACTCGATCGAAATGCACCTACCGTTCGTGTACAAGGTCATGGGCGAGCGAAAGTTCACGGCTGTACCGCTGCTCGTGGGTGACACCAAGAGCCGCGTCGACGCCGAGTATGGACGGTGAGCACATACATGAGAACGTTGCTCATTTCCATCGTTGCAGATACTGAATGCTGTGTGCAATGGCAGCATCCTCGCACCGTACTTGGAGGATCCGGAGAACCTGTTCGTGATCAGCTCCGACTTCTGCCACTGGGGTTCGCGGTGCGTGCCACTTGGGTGCGGCGTTGCTATTGCCGATGGCACTTTCTGATAGTGAGGCGGTTGTGTTGGGCAGCTTCCGCTACCAGCCGCATGACTCGGCGTATGGCGAGATCCACGAGTACATCAACCACCTCGACCACGAAGCCATGGAGGTGGGTAGGCTCGAGTATGCAGTGGAGTATCTCCTATTGACACTAATCGATCCATGGCGGGTATGCAGCTCATTGAGCGCCAGGATACCGTGGGTTTCAGTGAGTACCTAGAGAAAACGAGCAACACGATCTGCGGTCGCCACCCGATCTCGCTGCTGCTCCACACGCTCATGGCTTCTTCCAACATCAAGTGCACCATCAAGTTCGTCAAGTACGCACAAAGTAGCGCCTGCAAGCGTCACAGCGACTCGTCTGTGAGCTATGCATCTGCGATTGTCTACCAGACACCGTAGCTGACGCTGTCTCCAGGCCAGCCCCGTGGTGGAAGCCGACGCATATGTGTCGTGTACATTGACTGCATGTCCAGCAGCGTGAGGCTGCGTAGTGCGTATTGAGCATCTCCTTTGCTTCCAAATGCAATTCCGACTGCAACTGGATCGTATTTTTGGAGACAGATACGGATATGAACACAGGTGCAGCACCAGATTCGACCAAAGATCAGGACCAAGATCGACCAGAGAAGTGCTTCAACAAGCTCCGCGCGCACAAGTTCCCGAACACTTTGCATTCCACAATGCGCAAGCCAGAGTTGGCTGAGGTGAATGGCAAGGCCGCCCCTGCTCCAATTGGCTCGGTAGATGAGACCTTGAAAACGAAGACTCCAAAGAAGCCCAAGGGTTGGAAGAAGTGGAAGCGGCGCCTGTCGCGTGTGTTCAAGGGCAAGAAGAAGCCAAAGGAGGATTTAGGAAGTGACAAGGCTGGTGCGAAATCCATTCAGAAGCCAGAGCGAGCAAGTGGCAACAGTCAACGACTGGGCAAAGACAATGGCTACGGGGGAGAAGACGATGATGAGAGAACTGACGAATCGCCCATGAGTTCCGAGAAGGAAAATGGCCTGCAACGACGGCAAAGCCGCGACGTAGATTCATGGGGAGGGCGAAGACGATCTGTCGAGTCTAGCTACCAAAGCGAGTCCGAAGAAGGTGACAGGGAGCAGCGAGAAGAAGATGACGATGATGGTGAAGAGTATGACAATGACGGGTACGCTCATGGCGACGGAGATAGTGATACGCAACACGGTGAACGATATGGTGATGACGGAGTGGTGAAACACGAAGCAGAACACGAGGGAGCAGAAGAAGAGGAATTTGGAAGTGAAGAAGAGCCACAGACTGACGACCATGAAGAGCAGGAGCTCGACGAAGAGACCCAGGAGGCAGAAGAAGAGGGGGACGAGGAAGACGACATCCTTGAGGGCAGCGCAGTCTCCGTTCCAATGTCAACTGGAATTTGCGAACTCGAAGAAGCCGGGAAAGAAGAGCGAAAGGCAGAAGAGGAACAAGGCGATGCAGAGTACGAAGAGGAAGATCATGGCGATGAGCCAGACGTCCAGGACTGTGATTCTAGTGATCACGTCAAGCTGATCGATCCACTCGATGAGGAGGATCGTGAATCCGACCATGGAGAAGAAGAATCGCACCAAGAGGGCGTTGATGACGAGTTGAGTGAAGAAGCGGATGACGGAGAGTACGAGGAAGACGACGGCCCCTGTGACGAAGCTGATCATGAGGAAGCACCCGAGGCACCATCCACCGCAATCGTTGGAGTTGATCATCACGAAGACGAAGAACACGACCATCAAGACCAGAAAGAGCTGGAAGAGCTCGAAGAACGAGCAGAAACAGACGAAGGAGAGGACACAGATGACGAAGATTGCGAAGATCAACGAGTGCAGACCGAAGATACGAGTCCCGAGTCCGCTGTGGATGCTAATGCTGATGATGGCCTGGCTAACTTTGCGGAACGTCACGTACTCTCAGACGAAGACAGAAGCCTCGACAACACTGTAGCCGATCCGATTCTCGCTGCCACCGTGCCGGTTGTTCCCGTGGTAGAAACCGAAGCCCTTCACCCTGTTGATGTCCCTGACGCCGTCGTCGCTGTACCAAGGCCAGCACTCTCTGCACATCAGCAAGTGCAGCTCACAGCGATCATCACGTCCATCCCATCGAATCTGACTCTCGTTCGTGACATGTCCGCGTGGTGTCTACTCAAATCCTCAGCAAGCACGCCATCTTCTGAGTGCCAATTGTTTATGTTGAGCGTTGAGCGCGGGAAATGGAAGCTCGCCGAGCTGCTGGCTGAGAAGCTGCACCGAGATCACGTTCGAGAAGTTGGGTCTCGGCTAAATGATGATGACTTGACGTCGGTACTTTCTCAATGTGCCGCCTAAGCGAATGATCAACATGCTTGCACTCTCTTCTAGGGTCAATTTGTTTCTCCTTTCGTATTACGCTTTAGTGTCCTGGGGTACGGCAAGTGAAGACGAGGATTCGGCTACTGATCGAACGCCTGGGCGAAGATCTCCTGGCTCTGCTGCGCGTTGCGCTTGGAGAGACCGACGGCACAGGCTGCGAGGCTCTCACGGCCAATGAACTCAACGGGCAGAGCCTTCTTGCTTACGACCTTCTCCAAGTGAGGACGCGTGTACAGCCACGCGCCCTGGTTGAGAGGCTCTTCCTGGACCCACACGACCTTCTTGGCGTGGTCGAACTTGTCCATCTCGTCAGCGACCTGCTGGAATGGGAACGGCGCCAGCTCTTCCACACGAACAATCGCGACTTCCTGGGCTTCCTTCTCACCCAGACGCTTGCTGCGCTCACGCACGAGGTCGTAGTAGAACTTGCCCGAGCAGAAGATCACCTTCTTGACCTTGGATGGCTTGGCGATCGAGGCGTCGGTGTACACAGGCTGGAACTGCGAGTCTGGGCCGAGCTCTTCGATGCTCGAGGTCGCGTCGGCGAGACGCAGCAGGGTCTTTGGTCCCATGACCACAAGCGGCTTACGGAACGAACGAAGCTGCTGGCGACGCAACAAGTGGAAGTAGTTGGCCGGCGTTGTGATGTTCACGACGATCATGTTGGTGTTGTGCTGGTAGTCACGCACGTCAAACTCCGTCTTGGACGCCGAGGTGATATGGTCCAGAGCTGGCGAGTCCACGAGCTGGAGGAAGCGCTCGAGACGGCCACTCGAGTGGTCTGGTCCAGCGCCGTCGTAGCCGTGCGGAAGCAGCAGCGTGAGACCAGTCTGACGCATCCACTTGGACTCGCCACAGCTCAAGAAGTTGTCGATCACAATCTGCGCACCGTTGTTGAAGTCACCGAACTGGGCCTCCCAGAGCACGAGGTTGCGAGGGTCCTCCCACGAGTAGCCGTACTCGAATCCCATGACCGCGAGCTCCGACAGGTTGCTGTTCACCACGTTGAAGTTGGCCTTGGACGAAGCCATGTGCTTGAACGGGAAGTAGAGCTCCTCGCTCGTCTGGTCAGTGAACGCTGCGTGGCGGTGCGAGAACGTACCACGACGACAGTCCTGGCCGGCGAGGCGCACGCCGTGGCCCTCCTGCAGGAGCGTACCGAAGGCCATGGCCTCGGCTGTCGCCCAGTCAACCTTGATGTCGCTAGCGCTACGGCCGTTCTCAGTCGAGAGCATCTTCTTACGTGCTTCAACGTGGCTACGCTGCAGACGATCGTGGGCCTGGACGTGCGCAGGGAGCTTGACAGACTCGAGACCAACCTCCAGCAAACGTTCAACGGAAACACCGGACGCTGGCTGCTCGTACAACTCAGCGGCGCGTGGCTGCTTCATGTCCGCCCACTTGCCCTTGAACGCGTCGATCTCCGTCGGCTTGTAGCCATCCGTGACCTTCTTCAATTCGCTTTCGAGGTGATTGTTGAATCGGTCAAAGAGCTTCTGCACGCCATCGGCAGTCACAAGTCCAGTCTGCTGGAGTTCCTGCGAGTACTTGATCGGGAAGCGGCCAGCCTTGGAGATCGCGTCGTACATGACTGGCTGCGTGAATCGCGGCTCGTCAACTTCGTTGTGGCCGTGGCGACGGTAGCCGATCATGTCGATGACGATATCCTTGTTGAAGTGGTTGCGGTAGGCCACCGCGAGGCGCGCAGCCTGGATCACGTGGTGCACCGACTCACCGTTAACGTGCAGCACTGGTGCTTCGATGCCCTTGGCAATGTCCGACGCGTAGCGCGTGGAGCGGCCGTCCTTGTAGGTGGTGGTGAAGCCGACCTGGTTGTTCACGATCAGGTGCACCGAGCCATTCGTCTTGAAGCTCGGCAGCTGCGACAGCGACAGACCCTCTGGCACACAGCCCTGGCCCGAGAACGCCGCATCACCGTGCAGCATGAAGCCCATGGCATTCGCACCAGCGTCGTTCTTGGCACGAACCTTGCCCGTGGTCACGGGGTTGATGATCTCCAGGTGCGACGGGTTGTGCAGCAGCGACACGTGCACTTTCTTGTCACCGTACTGCTTGTCAACCGACTGTGCAATGTGCGAGGTCACGTCGTCCACGCCTTCGTAGCCCTCAGGGAACTCGGTGTATCCCCCCACCTTGTAGAAGAGCTTGTGGGCTGGGTAGTCCAGCAGTCCCACCAGCATTGCGAGACGTCCACGGTGCGGCATACCGATCACAACATCTGAGATACCAGCCTGAGCTGCAGATTGGAGAACAGTGTGCACCGCAGGCATCATCGCCTCAGCACCTTCACCCGAGTAGCGCTTGAAGGACGAGAACTTCTTGGCCATAAAGTTCTCGAACACATCCGCCATGAGCATGGACGTGTACGCGTTGCGCATGTCCGACGGCTGCACGGGGAACTTGGCGTCCAGGGACTCGGCCGCCTCGGCGAGCCACTGCTTCTCTTGTGGGTTGGAGAGGTGCTCAAACTCAAAGCCGATCTTGCCACAGTAGCTGGCACGCAGACGCTCGTACGCGGCCTGGCCGCTTGTGGTCTGCTGCAGCAGTGCCTGGAACTCCTCGGCTTGGAGATCCTTCACAGGCTTGGGCTTGCGCAGTCCCAGAGGGTCGATGTCGGCCTCCAAGTGACCGTACTGGCGGAACGCCGTGGCCATGGAGCGCAGCGCGAGCGACTCGAGCGACGCCGTGGAGAAGAGGCGAGTCGCTGGTACGCGCGAGGCCTTGGCGGCCAGGTCGCGCAGCAGCACGCGCGGGATGGAGCCTTTCAATCGCAACATGATGAGCAACGCAGAGGGCAACACGCGGAATGACGCAGGCGCTTTGGAGGAGGAGAGCTGTCGTCTACAGATTCCAGCGGCGGCCACGATGCCAGTGCTCAGCCAAGGTCTCTGCTGTGCATAGTGGGAGGATCCGCCTGCGCATTGCGGCATCTGGCGCCGGTCGGTGACAAGCTCAACTTGGTAATTACGTGCGAAGCGTCAAACACGGCACGCGTAAAAAGGTTATTTACTAATGAACTTCAACTCGCCTACCTGTGATAACCGATTCTTTGGTCACGGAGAGGGGATGAGATGGCACACTACCTTTGGAAATAGATGATTACATCTCATGGGAAAATGTGACGTGTGAACGTGCGGAGACCGGTGAGCACAAACAGATCGATATGTTGGTACAGTCGATTGGAGTTCTTCAGGCAACGCCTTCCTCGTGGTCAACGAGAGGCTCGGACGGTGACTGGGACTCGAAGAATGCGACGACAGCGTCTCGCTCGCTGCTGGATATGATGGTCGCGATGAAGTCGGGAGCTAAATCGACGCGATCAGCATCGACTAGTGCCTCCGCAATGGTCGTTAGTCCAAACGGTGGCGGCACAGCAGCACTCAACGCGAACAGCGTGAACCACTGGTTCGTCTGCGCAAGAATCCGGATCAAACAGCACCAGAACTGCTTGGGGTGCACGTTAAACTCCTTTGCAAACTCGACCGAGCTGCGCAGGGCCGTGGGGTACATCGGGAACATCGTGAGGAGCTTGTGGATTGTTTCAATCACCGAGCTGCCAATGAGATGCATGACACCAAGACGATTCTCCAGCCGGTTTTGGGTGTCTATCAACTCAATCATTTCTTCGGTCATTACGCGGTTGAACGATGCCTTCGCGCGGTCTGCAGGTGAAGCTTCGACATCCCGCTCCGCCCGCTGGAGGAGAGCCGCCATTTCTTGGAGCCGACCCATCTTCTTGACGAATGCTTCTTCTCCGTAGGCAAGTTTGCCTACATGGAACGATGCTCGAGCCGATTGGCCACTCTGTTCTAGAAGTCGGAAGGGGGTATCAGCGTCCATATCAACCTGGACCTTCTGGGAGACGAAGAGCCGTACAGCACGAGGATACTTGGGGAGGATGTTCAACAGTTCGTTCTCAGGTAGCTTCTGGGCAAGCTGTTTGATTGCGTTGAACACGCGCTCTGAAGTTGCCAGCTTGTCCGTGCTGACAGCAGCGAGCTTCAGTTCTTCCTGGCTCATTACAGGGTTGTTTGCTGTATCACTCGGGGTGTGCGAGCGAGTATGGAGCTCAGTTGGCATCGGCAAGATCAGTGGGAAGTCTCCGACACGATCGTACAGTGTGCCTGCCTCTCGCACCCAGTTTTCTAGCACATACTGGAGTTGCGCAATGCTTTGGTCGTCTCCTTCGTAGACAGCGTTCGCACCCACGGCCTCGCCTTGTTCCTCCACCACCGCGGCCTCGATAGCCGCGACTGCTAGCTCGAGTGAAGCGTAGAATGCCCGCTGCGCGTCTTCATTGACATAACGCTTCTTGTCGAATGCATCACCCTCCAGCAATCGACTCCATGTCGTGCCCATTGTCAAGATCGTTTCTGTGGTATCCCTTCAGCGAACAGACACACAGATACACTGTCCCGTAATACTGGTACGGTGTACCTATCTTTTGGTACAGTTTGTCTTGACTCAACTCAGCTTCAAGCGTTCGCGTCTGACTTGTTCGAGGAGCTCCATCGTAGAAATGCTGCGTGCGGTGCGGGGAAGCCAGCGCGTGTGTGCCGTAAAGCGGGCGTCAAGCTCCACGCTACGTGGTCGCTTTCTGGACGGCCAACTGCCAAATGCCCGCAGTACGCGTGTGGGGCGTGTTGTGAGCCAACAGGCGAGTCAGACGACCAGCGCCGTGGTCTCCACGGACTCTCCAGCGAACGCCTGGACGTCGACCGCACTCGCGGCTGCGCTTGCTGCAGCCATCGTGGTCTCGCAATTGGACAGCCAATCAGCGCAGTGTCGTGACCAGGAGTTCCTGCAGAAGCGAGATCGCTACGTGCTGTACAAGGAGCTCGGGCGGGGAGGTATGAATCCGAGGCGCAGTGGGCAAATCGCGGACTGATCTAACGAAATGACTGGTTGGGAACGACAGGCTTCTCAGTCGTGCGCCTCGCACGGGATACAGAAACGAACAGCCTACTCGCAGCGAAGATCTTTGACCCAAAATGCTGCTCCACAGACGATATTCAGGCGGAGGTGAGTGCTCAGTTGCGAGACACGAATGTTTTTAGGACGATGGGCTCATGAGTTGACCACTGTTTGCACAAGATCGCCACGCTGAAGCATTTGGGCAAGCACCGCAACATTGTCGGTCTGCATGATGTGTTGTTTCGTGAGAAGGAGACCATCATGTTCATGGACTTGGTGGAAGGTGGTGAGCTGTTTGACTACATCGTGGACATGGGCTCAATCTCCGAGCGTGACGCCAGCCGCCTGCTCCAAGATATCTGTCTGGGCCTCGAGTACATCCATTCTATGGGCGTCTGGTTAGTTGATGCATAGGTTCGCCGATGAGACCTCGTCTCTTTGGATGCTGACGTTGTCATGAACGTTACCCAGGCATCGTGACCTGAAGCCAGAGAACGTACTGCTCACCAACCAATCCACCGATGCTGATTTGAAGCTGGCAGTGAGTACCAGCCTTAGGCCATGGCTTACTTATCTTGCTGATTGTTTGATGTGTTCGTCTGTGTGAAGGATTTCGGGCTGAGCAAACGTCTTGCACCTGGAGAGCACATCATCGAGACCCACCCGAGTGGAACAATGTACGTCCCCACTTCCTACTTACACCTTCACATTTCAGTTGGCTGAACAGCACTCGTTTCTGGCAGTGCATACTGGGCTCCAGAGATCATTCGGCGACAGCCTCAAAACCAAAGCGCGGATATGTGGGCATTTGGTGTGATTGCGTACATTACTATCACGGGTGTCCACCCGTTTGACCCGCGCGGCGACCGATCGGACGCTGAAATCATCACGTTGATCGCCCAAGGCAAGTACGACGGTAAGTGCACGAGCTGTCAACGATGTTCCACGAGTAGGAAGAAAGCGTTCTCACCGTCTTCGCAGTTTCCAACCAGTGGTACCGGAGCCTGTCACCGGACGCAAAGGAGTTCCTCGCCAAGCTGTTGGATCCGAATCCTGCAACTCGTCTGACTGCAAAGCAGGCACTTGCACACCCGTGGCTGCTAGGCGATACGCCTGCGACTACTCCACTACCCGATGGGCTCGGACAGCGATTGCTCGCCTACCAGCGACTGCAGAAGTTGCGTGCCAACATCCTCACAGTGATCATGGGAATGCAGCACGCCAAATTTGAGGCCAAGACGAAGCCTGCGGCCAAGACTCAAACCAATATCAAAGCGACATCAGCAGATGCAAGCCAAGTCCAGCGGACGACAACAGTCAACATGGACATGTTCAAAGAAGCCTTTTCACTTTTTGACAAGGACGAGTCGGGTGATATTACCAAGGACGAGTTGCTGAGCGTGATGAACGCACTTGGCCAGGATCTGAACCAGTACGTCAGCTACAAGCAGGGGTGCTGTGCGTGGACTGATCATGCTCACATACGTATTTGCCGTGGGTAGGGATGAGGTTGATGCCATTATGCGAGAGGCTGATTTGGACGGCGACGGCAAGATCTCGTTCCTTGAGTTTGTCACGATGATGAACCAGCGGCTCTTTAAGCGAGGTGACATCACTGAGGGAGACCTCCGCGCTGCCTTCGCCGTAGGTGGATAATAGCGAGCTCAGTCTGTGGAGGTGAGCTGATCGCTGATTGTGGATACTCTGTAGCTCTTCGATAGCAACGGCGATGGCTTCATTAATGCCAATGAGCTGGAGCACGTCATGCACGTGCTGGGAAACCAAGCCATCACGTTGGCCGAGGCGAAGCAGATCATCAACACTGTCGACGCCAACGGAGATGGCAAGATTGACTTTAACGAGTTCCAGGTGCTGATGGGTGCAGGTCTCGGTAAGAAGCCAGCGGCAGACGCTAACGAAGAGTAACGAATAGCTGGTGCATCTGAGGAAGTTTGGTAAGGAGGCATCGTAAAGTAGTTGATGAGACTCAGCTGTAAACATCCATGGTGTATTGCAACTTACGACACTCAAATGTGTAATGAGCCCTGTGCTGCAGCTCTAAGACACGTCCATACGCCGGCGGTGACCTCAGCAGTAGTAGTAAGCCCCGTAGATACGGCCAAACGGACAGTAGCTGCCGTAGAAGCGGCGGCCGTAGTAGTTCCAGTAGCTCAGGGGGTAGCGCCAGCCGTAGTAGCCGCCACGGAAGTTGGGATAGTAGAAGCGGTGACGGTATCCGTAGAATTGCTCCTTCGGTGCGTCTTCTGGGGCTGTGCGCAAGGTATCACGCTCATCCAGAAGCGTGAGGTCCCAAGGGAGTTGACTGACAGTCGCAGCCGTCGCCGCCGGCTTTTCATCATCGACCTTCGTAGTGTCACTCGACGTGACCATCGCGTTACTGCGCACGATAGCGACGCTGTTGCCAGTGGCAACTGCGGTCGAGCTGTTCGACGACGTGATCAAATTGCCAGAGGCTACATCGACAGGGGGTTCCGCATTGGTGCCAACTGCGAGAACAGCGACGAGAACCACGTAGAGGAGGGAGCGGAACGACGGCATCAAGAGCGATGCAGTGGGTAGATAGCTAGGCGAATGAAGAGATAGACGCTTAATGGATGCGTGGGCAGCAAGGGTATCCAAGATGCAGATCAAAGGATGAAGGTGATACGGCGCCATTCGGGTACCTTCCCGGGAAACATCCTTCCCATCAGGAAAGCGCCATCAGAGCTCGTTCTTAGGAATTCTCCTTGAGCTCCACGGCTTGTCCACATGTGAATGCATTCATCATTTGCGTTCTAGTTTGCAGCTTTCATTTCTAGGAATGTCGCTGTTCGTGAGCCCGAGAACCTTGATCAGAGTTACGACCAGCGTTGCGGATGGCATGAAGAGAGCACTGCTCAACGTTCGACACTGCGTCGCATATCGTCCGACAGCGTCGCGTGAGTTAGATAGCGCCCGCAGAAACGCAGCGTGTGACGCCACTCGGTAGGAAACACAGACGTTTCGACCATTACGCGTTCGTTCACAAGCGCAGTTCGAACGGACAACGCCTCCCTTCTGAAACACCCAGTGGGTATCCATCGTCAGTCCTGGCGTCAGTCGAAAGCACCTTCCGGCCATGTTTCCGGTAGAAAGAAGCCACACGCCAGGAGCTTCCTCCAGTCGTTTTGTAGGGGCGCTGCTGACCAAAGCACACCCATGGCCATGGTCGCGCCAGGTGGAACTGAGTTGGCGGACTGCACCCGTGGTGGCTTTTGGCGAAGAGCTCCGTTGAAACAAGGTGAGATAGTTCCATTTGCCATTAGTTCCAGGTGAGATAGTTGCGTGAGTCACAAAACTAGGTGAGACAGAGAGACAGTGGCCCCAGAAAAAGCCACTCGTCCGTACCTCTCCCGAATTGTAGCCCTGTACCTACCGCTGCGCGGCATTGCTGTGGACGCGGACAGAGCATGGCGCATCTGCCGAGCCTCCGCTAAACGGGACGAACTGACTGCGGTGGATCGGCATCACTGCCGCTGTGCGAAGGGAGGGACACCCACACACGAAACTCTGGGACTCTAGAGACTTCTAGTAGTGAGCGCATCCCATTGGGCCGAGCTCCTCCTTGACGTTCTTCACGATGGACAGCAGCCGTCCTGCCACACCTGGCGCCGTCCCCGTCGACGTCGCACGCGAAGTTGGATCCTCCACAGTCACAACGCAATCGCACGGCATTGGCGAAGAGCAGCACGCTTCCGACAGCACCGATTCGAGCAACGCAATGGCACGCGCACCGACGCTATCCCAGACGGCCACGCGCAACAGTGCCGACTCGATCGAGAAGCGCAAGATGCAGAGCCACAATGACATTGCGTCTCCGAATGACACCGAGGTGGAGGAGGATGAAGAAGGTGACCACGCGGTCGACGACGACTTGATGGGCAGCGATGATGAGCTTGGCACGCCGCTTGGTGTCGGCGGGCCAGCGGGCTTTGGCGAGTTCGAAGACGAGGACTATGCATCCCATCGCTTCATGGGACCGAGCATAGTGGGCGACGACAACTCGACCCGCGTTCTCCACGGACTGCGCCGCGTGATGGTCCACGCGAAGCCACCCAAGTTTGCGAGTGAGCTGTCGGCCGTTCGTCCGTCGTTTTCATCTCGCCGCTCGTCGTCTATTGCGACCACCGATATTATCAGTGACTCCCTTCGGTCGTTCTCGCTCGATACTCCCAATGCGTACCAAGTCACCTTCAGCGAACACAACCCCACGGGCTTCTCGACGCGACTGAGCATCTCCGAGGAGACTGCGGAACTCGCTGTGCGTGTGGCCTCTGTGGACCGTGACTCTCCGGCGTTTAAGGCTGGCGTCGTCGTCGGCGACACGCTGCTGAGTATCAACGACAACCCCATTGAGCCGCACATGACGGAGAACCAAGTGGACGAGCTGCTGGTATCACAGCGTGGCGCACGCACGATCATATTCGCTCGCAACTGTGCCGACTCACCAGGCTCACACCGCAACACTTCGCACTCGCACCCACGATCTAATTCCCAAGGCAAGAGCGGAAGCATGTCGAGCGACGTGACAGAATCGATCATGAAGAAGCCGACAAAGAACCGCTTCTCCAAGGCCAAGCTCAGCTCAGCGCTCAGCTACGGCAGCTCGCTCATGGCGTCAAAGCTCAAGCGAAAGAAGTCGGTGGTCCACAAGGGCATCTCGTGTGACGGTTGCGGTGTCGAGTCAATCACGGGCGCCTTGTGGTCGTGCTCGGTATGCCCGGACTACAATCTGTGTAGCGACTGTTATGAAGTGGGCACCCACGGCATGGAGAACACGGACGCAATGCAGACGCTGAACGAAGCGCTCGTTCAGTATCGTCTGCAGAAGCGCTGCAAGCACTTCACACCCGAGTTCCTCCTGTCTCTGCGGCGTGACATCTGCAAGGGCCGACCGGACAAGTTCGAGTACATGGGCGGCTGGATCGGCGACATCGTCAACGGCACACCCGCCAGCAAGATCACTGTGCGTGGCATTGAGATCCCGCACCTTCCGGCCACGAGCCGCCAGCGGTTTGTGGGCAAACTCATGCCGCTAGTGTCCAACCGTCGAGACATTGAAGTGAACATCGAGTGGCTGCCGGACGACTCGGACCGTCCGAGTCTGGAAGCCGACGAGCTCCAAAATGGACGTCCATCCTGCGAAGAGCTGGAGAAGCTGCGCATCTGGATCTCGGACAAGAAGACCCGCACGACATCGCCGTTTGCCTAGGCGCGTGAGTGAGCGAGCAGCTATTTTTCTATGTTTGATAGTGTGACTTGGACAGAGATCCAATCCATGGGGGACGAGAACCCCATAGAAATGAAGCCATGAACGAGAGCGCGAAGCCGTTCATTAACAATTACCATACACACACTGCGTGGAGCGAGCGTCAAGCGACCTCCGCACACAACCGAATTCTCTCATATCCATCCACCTGATGAGGGTGCACCGCTGGGCTGAGGAGCTACACAACTGCCCCACCCAGATTAATGCTGTCCAGGGACCGCGATCAACCCAGATTTCCACCCATTTCTAGTGCTCTGCACGCGTGCCCAGAGAGATCTCAACCTCAACCTGGGTGCTGTACGGTGCTGTGGTACGATCCGCCTCGTGTCCACCATGGCGTACCCACGCAAATCCACGCGTCACCTTGATGTGCATCACCCCCCTTTTTCCATTTCCGCGACGGCAAATCAGTTGGAGAAAAGCTTCCACGTCATAGACGCACGTCGACACCCGCTAACATCTGCTAACAGTCTCCTACACCCGCTTCAGCATACAATACACCAGTACAATCACATCGTGTGTTAACCTCCACACGTTGACCCAACGCAGAGAGCAAACCAGCATGGCTACGCAATCT
>JAADVE010000261.1:0-24242 GCA_023334595.1 Pythium utonaiense | reverse complement strand
CTCTCTCTCTCTCTCTCTCTCTCTCTCTCTCTCTCTCTCTCTCTCTCTCGAGAAAAATTGAACAAACTCAGTCTCTCTCGAGAAAGAGAGAGAGAGAGAGATATTGAGTTTGTTCAATTTTTCTCGAGAGAGAGAGAGAGAGAGAGAGAGACTGAGTTTGTTCAATTTTTCGAAGCTGTGTCTGGTAAGAGTTTTAACTCTTTACAAAAACTCGTGTGCGGCAAGGGAGCACGGGTTCGTGAGTCCGCAGTCATTCACGAACGACATACAACATTCTCTTCATCAACATTGTCTTCGTCATCAACTGAGGCAACTGCAAGACTCGCAGTCGATCATGAGACGTTTTTGGTTCGACGAGGGCAGGCAGGAGCACGCTGGTCCAACTCAGCAGGGAGGAGAAGGCATAGTTCGAAGGCTGGCAGTAGAGAACTTAAAAGTTCTCTACTGTCAGCCTTCGAACTTAAAAGTTGGCTCACTTTGGAACTTTTGGTACCGGTACCGGTATGTGAAAACCACGATACAAAGGTTATTAGCTTGCGAACACAGAACACGCTTCGCGGCCAGGACACTGCACAAATGCAACGGGATTGGGTGTCTTCATGCACAGAGTGGTTATGTTTGTCCAGTATCTACTCTTCTGGATCTGATCGCGTTACTCTCGCCATCAGCGGGTGCTTCATGTTCAGCGTTGGTGCCACCTCGTAGCTACCGTCGTTGCTCGGCTCGATGTCGAATCTATAGCGGTGGAGCAGGTTCGCTGTCGCAATGCGAAGCTCCATCATAGCTAGAGGCATACCGATGCAAGTGCGAGGGCCGGCGCTGAAGCTGAAGTATTTGCTTGCTGGTACTTGCAGAATCTTCCCAGTGCTCTCGTCGATCCATCGCTCCGGTTTGAACTCTGCCGCGTCCGGCCCCCACACCCGTGGGTGACGCGCCATCGCGTATGCACACATGCAGATCCATTGGTTCTTTCGGATAACGATGTCGTCGCAGATCACAGTATCTTCGGCCGCTTGTCGCATGGTCAACGGAGCTGCTGGATACAGACGAATAGTCTCTTTGATCGTCGCCTCCAGATACGTGAGGTTCTTCGTATGTTCTGTAGTCAGGTACTGGATCTTTGTCGTACCAAGCGTGTTGTCCATCTCCAAACGGATCTTCTCCTCAATCTCTGGATGCTTCGAGAGCTCATAGAAGAACCAGCAAAGTGTGTCTGCAGTCGTGTCGCGCGCACCGATGACAAATGTCAAGAGGAATGGCAGTAAGTCCTCCGGCTGTAACCCATCCACGTCGTCACTTCCAAACTCGACGAAGAGCTCAACAATGCTCTTGATACCGTCGACGTCGGACCCATCACGCTCGCGGTTCGCGTCGGCTTTGGCTTTCGCATTGGCGAGGCTGCTGGTGATGGTCTCACTCAGCCAGTCACGAACGATCTTCATCTGTGCTGCCATGTCGGCTTCCCGCCCGACGTTGAGCCAGCGCTCCATCTTCCAGTACCATCCAGGAAGGCGAAAGCGTCTCACCATGATTGGAGCAGAGACGTCGAGCGCCTTTTGGAATGGGTGGGGATTCAACGAGCCGATACAGTCGAGATTGACGCCCAGCCCCAACTCCGCGAACGTCTCGATCGTGAACTCGAGGAAGAGTTGTTTCAAGTCGAGTTGCTGGCTTGAGATGTTCACTACTCTGTCAACCACGACACACATCTTGTCCACATTCTTCTGCATCGTCTGATTCATGAGCGTGCGAAGCGTCTTGGCAGTGAAAAACCGCACGCTGGCCTTGCGCTGGTGGCTCCAACGCTCACCGTCCGATGCCACGAGTCCTCTCCCGAAGAAACCGGCCAAAATCTCTAGCTGAGACTCGCCTTTGGGGAAGTTGGCAAACTGAGTGGCCGTAATCGCTTCGATCTCTTCGGGCATCGTGAGTAGCACGACTTCAGGCTGGCCAGGTACATGGAACTGCCAAGGCTCCCCATTATAGCGGACCGAATGCTCAAGCATCCAGTCGTACAAGCGTTCTCCGTTGGCGATGCGATCAACGAGATGACCGATGATTGGGTACCCATGATCGAGAGTATGGATCGTGCGAGGTTTCTTTCCATTAGGGAGGATGCTAGCTTGCTCACGCTTGGGACTGAGGAGATAAGCTAGCGAAGCGATCGTACCACCGGTAAGTAGGATGGCGAATGCATTGGGCAGAAGGAGCTGGTCCATGGGGTAGCTGGTGATTTGGAAGTCGAATTCAAAATGAGCAAACCAACTTGGTGCTTGCAACATCACAAAGTTGTGATGGAACCACGGAGCTTCCACGTGGCTGATATGACAGTGATATGATTCATAGCCTCGAACTTCAACTCAGTTCAGAACTCAAACTCAAACTCAAAGAAAAATACAAATTCAAATTCAAAGACAACGACAAAGACAACGTCGATACACATCGCTGCCGAAACGTATCGCTGTCCACACATGTGATGCACGTTTAACTTCGCAAATCATCCTTTCGTCATGAGCTTACTCGCACGTGACGCGTGTCGCCCGAGCCAAAAGCGGGAACTTCATGTTCATGGTCGGCGCGACCTCGTACACTCCGTCGTTGGCCATGTCGATGTCAAACTTGTATCGATACAGCATATTAGCCGACACAACACGAAGCGACTGCATGGCCATGTTCATTCCAATGCACGCCCGTGGTCCAGCACTGAAGCCGAAGAACTTGGTCGCTGGAACTTGCAGGACCTGACCGGTGGCTGGATCAATCCATCGCTCGGGCTTGAACTCAGCGGCGTCAGGACCCCACACGACCGGATTGCGGGCCATCGCCCAGGCAGACATTCCGATCAGTTCGTTCTTTCGAACGATCACGTCGCCGCAGATAACAGTGTCCTGAGCAGCTTGTCGAAGAGTGACTGGAGCTCCTGGGTACAGTCGAATGGCCTCCTTAATCGTCGCCTCCAGATAGGGAAGCATTCTAGTGTGGTCGGTTGTCAAGTAGTCGATCTTGTCTGTACCCAGTTGAGTTTGCATCTCGTCGCGGATCTTCTGGTCGATCTCTGGGTGCTTGCCAATCTCAAGCATCATCCAGCTGAGTGTGTTTCCCGTCGTGTCACGCGCTGCGATCACAATCGTGAGCAAGAAGTCCACAAGATCTTCTGCGTTCAGTACCTCCTCTTTGTCTCTTCCGTACTCGATAAACAGCTCCACCACACTCTTCACACTGTCTCCGGACTGCTGGGTCTTCTTGGACGCAATACTCTCCATGCTAGCGGTGATAGTCTCGTGTGGCCAGGCATGGACGATCTTCATCTGCTTGGCCAATTTCGCCTCACTGCCAACGTTCAACGCGCGCTTACCTTTCCAGAACCATCCTGGTAGGCGGGAACGCTCACATATAATAGGAGCCGTCGTGTCGAGGCCACGCTGGAACGGATGAGGTTCCGCCGCGCCGATACAGTGAAGGTCGACGCCCAGCCCCATCTCCGCGAAGGTTTCAATCGTATACTCGAGGAAGAGCTGGCGCAAGTCGAACGCCTTGCCCTTCTTTCCATCGATCACACCATCCATTTTGGCGACATTCTTTCGCGTGCTCTGGGTCATGAGTGCACGGAGTGTCTTGGCTGAGAAGAAACGACTGGCGGCCTTGCGCTGGTGATACCACCGCTTGCCGTCTGACGTCACCACTCCTTCACCAAACATATCTCGGACGAGTTCCAGTAGATACTCGCCTTTCGGGAAGTTGTCGAGTTGCGTGATGGTGACCTCTTCGATTGCCTCGGGCTTCGTGATCATTATCATTCGAGGCTGGCCCGGCACGCTGAACACCCACGGCTCACCTTGGAAGCGGATCGAGTTTGACAGCATCCAGTCGTACATCGTATCACCATGCTTCACAACGTCGAGGAGGTTACCCAGCACAGGCAGAGTCGTGTCAGGCTTGGGCAGCTTGCGAGCATGCTTTCCATCCGTGAGCAACTTGGTCCTCGACGTCGTGGACGATAGGGCGTATGCGAGGACCGCGACGGCACTACCGGCGACCAGCGCGATCGAGACTTCTCCTGAAAGATCCACAGGCACGCTCATTGCAGCGAGCGGTTCGGTTGGTAATGAGGCTAACAGTGTGAGACTACTGCACAGTGTGGTGACCAGTGCGCCACACGCTCAGGAAGGAGACTGGAGGAATTCGCCAGTGGAATGAACACATCTTGTGGTGCATCTGGGCGGATCAGACCAGGTGACCGCTGCATCTGCTAGGCTGAGACGCACGCTTTTTGGGATTGCAGACACGCTCACTGTCCATGAACAGTGAGCCATGTCCATGGAGCAGCCACTGGGCCAGTTAGCGTCCACACATGCGGGCGTCATGTGGGGTTGAGGTTTCCATAATAGATTTGGATTCTACGACGTACTGCAAGAAGTATTTATCATCGAATTGGTATGAAAATAAGGTGAGATTGAGACTCAAGATCACCAAACAAGGTGGGATTGGCGAGTGAGCAGCGTATCCAACGTTGCGCGTCTCTTCAAGATCGCGGACGCAAATGGACGGCTCCAGCATTCGCAGTTTGAGAGCGCCACCACCACCATGGCAATGCGAAGAGCGTCACTCGTTGTGTCCACTGCGCCAAGCGCCAGCGAGGAGGAAAAGGGCGGTGACGCATTCTCCTCCACACCCGTGGAGATCCTGCCGAAGGAGATCGACTTGGCGGGTGACACGGATGAGAAGCTGCCCAACACACTCGTGGTGACCGTGATCCAGGCGCATAAGCTGCAGACAGCAGCGCTTCGTAACACGCTGAGCTGCTATGTGAAGCTAACATCACTGGGGCGGGAGTTCAAGACCAGCGTTGCCAGTAAGAGTGACGAGCCGTTCTGGAACGAGACGTTCAGCTTCCGAGCGATCGACTGGGCATCCAGCGTCACGCTGTCGGTGCGAGATAAAATCAACGTAAAGATGCGGTTTCTCGGTCAAGTGCGCATATCCTGTACGGATGTCGCTGCACTGCCGGGGATGGCCACGCAGACGTGGTTCCCGCTGCGAGACAAGAACTGGGAACGTCGGCCGGGCATTGAGTCCGAGATTGAGCTCAAAGTAGCGCTCGTTTACACCAAGCGAAACGATCCAACCATCTCATTAGAGCTGGGAGAAGGCGAAGATGAAGATGAAGTGGTGGGTGTGGCTGCAGACCAGGATGACGAGACGGAGGAGGAGGCCTTTGCGAGGCGGAAAGAGCTCGAACGGCTTGAGAACGAGCGGAAGAACACACTGTACGCCGGTATCAACCAAGGCGACTATCAAATCCAAGTGCATGTGATCGAAGCACGCGATCTCAAAGGCGAGAATGTGAGTTGCATCCTTACCCCCTGATATTCGTTGGTGCAGTAATGCGCTTGGGTCTGAATGGGGGCGATGTATATGCTGTAGCTGAGTGGCACATCGGATCCGTTCGTCCAAGTGGACGTCATGGGCCACAAGAAGAAGACGTCTACCAAGTACGAGACGCTTGGCTGTGTCTTTGATGAGATTCTCTTCTTTCATTTCAAGAACATTGGCCGAAATGAGATCAAGCAAGCTTCGATCAAGGTATGCCGTTGTCAGCATCTTCACCATTAGTTTAGAGTTTCATCTCACCTCTCGACGGTTGTAGCTCTCCATTTACGACAAAGAACACCTACGTAGCGACAAACTGATCGGTTCGTATCAACTGGATTGCTTGTCAGTCTACTTCCGACCACACCACGAATTGTATCGCCAATGGGTCGCTGTCCACGACCATTTGAACGAGAATGACCGTGGTATCCAAGGCTTCTTGCTTATTAGCATCACCATCATCGGCCCTGGTGATACGTTCATCGTCCATGACAGAGAAGCGGAACTCGCGAAGGAGCTGGTGGAGGCTGCTCAAGCTGCACTTCTTGACCCCAAGGGAAAGGCATCCGCGTCGTCGAACTTCTCGACCGCGACGCTGATGGCGTTGAATCCAGAAGGACAGTCACTCATCCTTCTACCTCCAACTATCGATTTGAAACTTCACTTTCTTGTGGTGAAAGTCTTCAAAGCCGAAGATCTTCCACCAATGGACTCGGGACTGCTGATCGCCAGTGGGATCGACGCCTTCGTCCAGATCGGGTTCGGTGCCAACGCTGCGTGTCGATCTTCCGTTGTGACTGTCAAGGGAGTTGCGAATCTGTCGCCTGAGTTCCTCGAAGAGATTTGGATTCCAGTTATGGCGCCGACACTCTGTCGCCATGTAAGTATCTCTGTTTGGGATCGCGACATCGCGCGCAAAGACGAGCTCGTAGGCATCACATCCCATGACTATCAACTCGTGGCCTCCGCGAGCTCCCCGGGTGGAATACTCGCAGCACCCGAGTCAAAAGCTGAAGCGGAAGCGAGGCTCCGAAGAGAGCTGGAGAGCTTGGAATCTACAGAAGCCAGTCGAGAAAAAGAGCAGCAAGAACAAGTCACGCTTCGCTGGTTTAATCTGTATGGACCACCTCTGAAGCGAATCAACAAGAAGCGTGGTGCGTGGATCGCTCAGAATCCGGAATGCGGCTCGACGTATCGTGGGCGCGTGCTTCTGTCGATGGAACGCGTCGAAAAAACCCCACCCGAAGAGTCAGAAAAATTCCATATCAAGCGTATGAAGGAGACGTCACTCGCCGTGTTGGAGTCACTCATACCCAAAACAGTCAAGTACGTGCTTCGGTGTGCGCTTTTTTGTGGAGCTGACCTGCCCACGTCTACCTCAACTCTACCAGGACCCTCTACCTCCAGCAGTCGCGTTCGTGTGTCTGTGAGCATCGGCAGCTACGAGATCCACTTCGAACCAATGACAGTGGACAAGAGTGGCGCTGCGAACTGGGAAGTCTGCAAGGAGAAGTGGCCAATCATTCTGCCTGCTGACCTCACGCAACTCCCCGATATCATCGTGACGCTGAGCCGGCAGAGCGACAAGGACACGTTCGTAAGCATCTCGTTTGCTCGGTTTCGTGCGAGTGTGTACTTCCAGCAAGGGTTCAACACCAAGTGCCAGTGGATTCAACTACAGGAAGATGTATCCCGACGCCAGACACGATACGCACTGGACAAGACGCAATCACCTGGCTCGCTACTGCTCCAGCTTGGCTTTGGTCGCGAAGAAGTCGCTGTGCGAACGCCATGGGGAAACGAAGAGATACTCTTTCGATCGTTCCGCCACCACCGCGTCCACCGAGAGGTCCGGGTGCACGTGTTCCAGTTCCGGAAACTGTGTTTGCCCGAGGAAAAGGTTAAGATGCCCAGGCCTTTTGTGAGTGTGCACTGCTGTGGTCAAGTGAAGAAGACACAGACCAAATCGAAGACACTCGACCCGCTTTTCTACGAAACACTGGTCTTTGTGACGCACGTGCCGCACGATTTAGAGTACTCGCCTGACATTGTTCTATACGCTCATGATGCGAACGTCTCACCGTCCACGTCGCCCAGTTTATCAACTGCAATACTTGGAGAACTACGGATCCCGATGACAAAAGCCCAGCGTGCTGTTGCTAACGCGAGTCCACACAGGCCGAGTTGGTTTCCACTCACTGCTCGGTCCAACGACCTCGTCGGTACAGGCACGTCGCTGATCATCGACGAGCCACGAGGAGAAGCGCTCGTGTCAATCCAGTACATCGACTCTCAGGAGCCAATCCAGACCGTGTTCCCACCGGACCCAATGGCGTTGCACCCGGAATACGAAGAAGCAAACCTGGAGATCATCGCCATTGGCGTCCGCAAGCTGAAGGCGCGAAGCTTACTGGGAATCCGCAACTCGCAAGTGGAGTGCGAGCTAACGGGAGGGGTGTTTCTCGATGGAACGACGGTGTGGCGGTCAAAACCGGCCACGTCGACCTCAGGCAAGAACGGGAAGAATGCCAACCTGCTCGAGCGGGCTGTGCTTCCGGCCAAACTACCAGTGGATACGCTGTACGCTCCGCAGCTCACAATCCGTGTTGTAGAAACCACTGTGGGAGGGCTACGAAAGACCCTGTTGGCATCCAGTATCGTTGATCTCGGGCCGAAGTTACCGTGGAGTGCCAACTACGCACCGCAACTCCTCAAGCAACCAGCATTTGAACTACCCCCTGCCGCTGTAGGTGCTGCGCTCTCACCCGACGCCTCGAAGCAGTCAGATCGAAGGAAGTCGGTTTTTGGTATGCTGCAAAGGCTCGGAGAACGGCGGAAGTCACAAACCAAGCAAGAACCAGTCGATGATCCACTCAGCGATGAGGAGTACGAGCAACAACAGCCAGAAGGGGAAGTATCTGTGACGCCTGTTGTCGAGATGGATGACGGTTTGGGTGTTGGTGAGATTCCTCGTCCATCGGATCCTGGTTTGTGGGTGAATCCTGTACCGTCACAGTCGCAATTACAAGATCCTGCAGTGAAAGACCAGCTTGTACGTGAAGAGCAGCGACGATACATGGCGGGCCAGGCAGATTTACTCCGCGGAGGCAAAGGTACCAGAGCGCTGATGGGTGCGAGTGTCTATGATGTACCAGGGTCGTCTGCTGGCGTAGCTATCACGCGAGCAGACCTAACTGGGAAGCCCTTCTTGTCAGACACTACTACCGCACCCTACCAAGAAGGTCGGGATTGGTGGATCAATAGCGGAGGAGAGGAGCTGGAGAAGTACTTCCAGGGCAAGGCTCTGGAAACGTATCCGTTATTCCGTCCCGTGCTCACGCGACCGTCTCTGCTTCAGCGCAAGCGAGTACGTGTGCAGGTCAAAGCAGGCATATTCAAGGGATTGATCACCGTCACGGAGAAACGCAAGAGAGGTGATCAGCCTTCGCCATCAAGCCTGGTGGACTTGCAACGCCTGAAGGAGCCTCAGTCGTTGGTCGTGCGTGTGTATGTCCTTCGTGGCTATAACTTGCAGGCAAAAGACCTGAACGGCTTTTCAGATCCGTACTTGCGCTTGAAACTGGGCAAAGATATCCAGTCGGACCGTGCAAACTACAAGAAGAAGACGTTGAATCCAGAGTTCTTCAAGATGTACACGTTCCACACCAAGCTTCCAGGTGCCTCGCAGCTAGAGATTGGTGTGTGGGATCATGATCTCGTAAAGGCGACGGACGACTTCATTGGCAGTACGACGATTGATCTCGAAGACCGATGGTATCATCGTGAATGGCAGCGTCTGGATAGCCCAGGGAGCAAGACAGAGCGAGCTCAGAACAATTTAACGAGGATTCCTGTCAAGCCCATCGAGCACCGACACCTATACACACCAAAACGAGCCACGTCTCAGGGTTTGCTGCAAGTCTGGGTCGATATCCTGACAGCCCAGCAGCACGCAGTACTGCCACCAACGAACATCGAACTTCCTGAGCCCAAGAAGTTCGAGGTCCGTGTTGTGATCTGGCGAGCAGAGAACGTGACGGACCAAGAAGGAAGCGATATTAACGATTACTTTGTGAAAGTATGGATGGAAGGTGGCAAGCCACAGTCTACTGACGTGCACTGGCGTTGCTCGAGTGGTAAGCCAAGCTGGAACTGGCGTTTCAAGTTGCCAACGGAGTATCCTATGCGGACGCCTGAGTTTGGTCGCCTTCACATCCAGCTCTGGGACAAAGACGTCCTAAAGTGGAATGATGTGATCGGGGAAGCTCAGCTGGATTTGTACAAATGGATCCGCCGCGCAGCTGAAACGAACCGCACGGTAGCTCCGTTCTTGGAACTGAAGACACTAGCTCAGCAGCAACAAGCGACATCAGAAGCTGCTGACCCAAAGGAGTCTAACGCTCAGGAGAAAGAAGACGATGATGACGACGACGATGAGGACGACGACGATGGCAGTGATTTGGAAGCGCAGCCAGTTGGTCGAGGTCACAAGGGGAAGGAAAACCAGTCCTTGTTGATGCGACACAAACGAATGAAGTCCACGAAAGCGTCTAAGCTTTTGGGGAAGCTAATTAAGCCGAAGTTCATGGACAAGGACGTACAGAAGACCAAGCAAACAAACAAACGCAAGACGAAAGAGGCCCGAGACGCCAATGAAGCGAGGCTTGCGATCAATGGGTTTCTGGTGCGGCAGCTGAAAGTGAGTGTATTGAACGGCTGGAAGGAGACTGAATTACCTTGTGCTCAACGTAGGATTTGTTCGGGATGGGCAATCTAGACGACGATGCCGAGTGGATTCCGATTACCTACACCGATCGAGAGTCGGCAAAGACCCTCGATATGGTAAGACTGATGTGAAAGCTCCAGTACTATGGATGACCACGTCCTGACAGTTGATTCTTTATGTGATCTCCTCCAGGGCCGGATCGGAGTCTCCATTCAGATCGTGCCGAGTCGCGAAGCGGAGCTGAATCCTGTGGGCAAAGGCCAAGAGTCACCAAACGTGAATCCATACCTCCCACCACCTGTCGGGCGATTGAGGCTGACAGCCAACCCGATCATGATGCTCAAGCAACTCATGAGTTTGAAAGCGTTTGCGTCAATGATGGCCGTATGCTGCTGCCTCTGCTGCGTCATGTTCCTGGGGGTATTTGGTTCGACGATCTTCAGCGCATTAACTTTCTACGAGACGTGGAGTCGACACTCTGAAGGGGGCCTCGAGATACCCAACTACCCATATCAACCCGCCCAGCCAATGACGACCGGGGTTTATCCAGTAAGCCCACCAGTTACGACGAGTCCTGCGGCCAGCGCCTCCACTAATACGACTCCGATAGAGTCTACTGACGACGAGGACGACGGATCGAATGCCGCGAATTAAACATGTTCATGGGAGTGAAGATATGCAACAGTGGTTTGTTCATTGGTTTCTCAGTGCTGGGCGAAGAGACTCAGGAAATCCTTCCCGAGCGATGTGTTGAGCTTCTTCGAGCCTGGCTCAGTAGACACCGCGGATTTCGTGTCTGAGCTCTTTCTTGTAACTCCAGACGCGGTGGTAGTCAAAGCCGGAGGCGCCGCAAGGATGTAGGGATCCCCCATGAAGTCGTCAAGTCGCAAATCCGAGAGCTGTGTCATGGCCATGAGGTCTCCGTCACCAGCAAACAGTGGTGTGTTTGCGATGGCAGTGTCCGCATCCATTTCATCAAACTCAGTAGCCGTTGGAGGAGCCGCTGGTGTGAGGAAGAAGGGATTGTTGCTTGCACGGAACCATTGGTGAGCTGCATTTTGGTTGGAGCTGCTGCTTATACTGCTGCTGCTTGAACTCGCACTGTTGTTATCATCACGATTGACAGGATCGCGAGCGTTGCGGTTATTGCGAAGAGTAACGGATGGCCGAGAAATGTCCCCTGAAAGCCCAGTGAGAAGGTCTTGGTCCTGCCCAAGCCACTCAGGCTCGGCCGTGCTGCAATCAGACCAAGAAGTACTGTCAATCTCACCGCACACAACACCATTCCTGTCGAATCGTCAATACGCACCCATTAGTTTGTCTGGTTGACGAAGCTCGCTTGGATGGTCCTCTGTCACGCAAACCTGCTTCCTGGTCGATGATCCCGTAGATTGCCTGCGCCTGTTGGAGTTTATTCAGTTGAGCACGCGTCCCGAACGACGAGGAACGCCTGGATTTTAAGCTGTGGCGTCTCTCCTCATCAGCACGTCGATGATCCGATGGCACATACTGAGACCGTGCTGACTCGGTGGTAATCTCAACTCGAAACGGCGGCGGCACGCGTTCATCCAAATCCGCGAAGCCGTCAGTCTTGGGGTCGTGGTGGTACTGAGCTGCCTGGTTCCACGATCCTGGCGCACCACGTCGCGACGGAAGCCGCACGCCTGTGCTTGAGCTCACTTGAGGCTCTTCACTAGCCGTCGACGAACTGGAGGATGACGAAGTATCTCCACGCGGAGCCTTCGTCATGTACCGAGATGGAGGTCGCTGGCGTATATCACTCTTGGATAGTTTCAAATCGTTGATCTCTTCCTCTGGTGAGATCACTTCTGTAACAGCACACTCCTCGTCCTCTTCGCCCGCATGCCATGGCGTGATGCTGATTGGTGTGGCACCTTCATGATGCTTCGCTGGTGACAAAAAATCGCGAGCGTCCAGTAAATGAGTGGGAAATGCGTGACGCTGGCGTGATGGCGGACGATCACTGTGTATCCCACTGAGAGGTGAGTCCTCTTCGTCCTGTTGTGGTAATGGAAACTCGTCTACTAGCCCGTCCGAACCTGCAGATAGATTGACGTAGCGATCGCTTCGAGTAGGTAGTTGGCCAGCTTGGTGGACCCCTCGGAGAATCTCCCACTCCGCAGCACCTCGCTGGTAATGGGATGCCGGAACTTGTCGGAACCCTCTCCTGGTTGTTGTGCTGCTTTCTTCCTCCACCACAGGCTCATCCTCATCATCATTGTTGTTGCCACTCACACCAGGCCTTCCGCTTGTAGAACAAAAGTCACGATGGCGTGTCTGAGCTTGGTTGACCTGGCGAGTTGTCGGACGTGAACTGCGAGCCACTTGTTGCTGTTGAGGAGGCGTCTGTTGCTGTTGTTTCGATGGTCGTACGCGTGACGCCGACGATGTGAGTTGCTGCCGCGCCAGCGTTGTACTCTCTCGCAACGAAAGCTCATCGCCGCCAAGTACATCCTTCTTCAAGACCGACGTGGGCTGTGGCTTTGACGTGGTTCCATTGGATCTGTTCCCCCGTGAGCGGAATGACTGGCCACTTGATCTAGCGGACGAACGCTCGTCACGCTCCGAGCGTTGAGACTCAATCGTGTCATCGACACCTGTCATCTCACTGACACCCAGGAAAACATCCCCTGCTTCTGGCCCAGGCGGGTCAACGGGATGATGACTTCGTCGCTGCTTCCGAGGCTGCTTCATCACGGCGCTACTGGGCGTGATAGCTGCCTCCATCGAGAAGCCAAAGGTGTCAACCATACCTTGCTTTTGGCAATAGCTTTCTCCGCCCCCAGGAACGAACGAAGCTGAAGCTGTCCAAGTCACGAGGCTTCGCTGGAATAAATTTAGATCACTCGTTTCCGCCAAGACTCCGCAGCCTGGCTGTGGAGAGCAACGATTTCGATTGTCATTTTACCCGAGCAGCGTTATTGTAACCTCTTGCTACTTGCACAGTTTGCTGATCAGTGCTGGTGTTCATATAGGCGACGTAGAACGCGATGAAGTCCGTGTATGAGAGAAACGGCGTGTCGTTTGCCTCTGGGGAAGCTGTCATAGCGATGACCTTGTGGTCGATCAGCTGAATCAGTAAGTGCCGCACGTGCCCGAGTGCGATGCGGTCCGTGGATGCATTCCTGTCCTCTTTCGTCCGCGGCTTGGCTGCTGTTGATGCAGATATGGGTCGTGGATCGAGATTCACTGACCAATCCTGTTTGCTGTTAACATCATAGTCATCAGCTTGAGAACGATAGACGCTGGAGATACAGTTGACTACCTGAGCTGTGCGAGCGCCTTCACAAGCCCGACCATTGTGAGTTGCGATATGTTGCTACTTTGCACGGCGTGGGTCTGGAAAGCATCCAGCACGTCGACTATTCGATCACCAAGGCAATCGAGCAGATCGATCATTGTCGACCGTGGCAACGCAACAGATTTCTTCTCGGTGCTCTTTTGTTGCTGGGCAGTCTCCATCCCAGCAGTGGCTGTGCATTGGAGCTTTGGGGTCTTCCCAGACTTCAATCGTTTGGTTGGGTTTGCCAATGGTAGCGTTCCTACAGAGCTCGTGTCAGCTCATGCGAGAGAAGTTCTCTGCAATACCCAAGCTCTGTTCGAGAACGTACGCTGGAAGACACGTCGACACCGCACCATGAACAGCTCTCCTTGAGACACATGTCTCGACTGCTTGCCGAATTGCTGGCACAGGAAGTCCGCGACATGTCGCTCACACCGCATCGCCACCGTCGTGGCCACGCTCTCCATGATTCTCCCACTGCTGTCACTCTGTCGCTTGGACGTGACATTCACCACCTCACACCACGCGTCCGCTGGGATCTCCTTCAGCTCTTGAACGAAGCGCACGACGCGGAGCGCATCGATCTCCACCGACGCCACAAACTCCAGCCGCACCTCTTGCTCCTCCGCATCTTTCATCCTGGTGTGATTGATGCGCGTCAATGCCAATTCGAGAATGGGGATCTGAAACGACACGCCTCTTCAAGATCGCATACTTCGCTTGGTGCACACAACGTGGGTATCGAATAACACAGGTGTGGATATCACACAACGCGGGTCTGGAGAGCGAGTTATTTTGCAGCGGTGCTCGAGAGAAATAGACCGGAAATCCCACCACTAACAGCTAATACGGTCGTCTGGATGAGCGTGGACATGGCGGCGGAGAGCTCGTCTCACGCGGACTCTGCTGCGTCTGTGGAGCACAATGGTAGTGCCTCGGATTCGTCGGTGTACGAGCTATCGAATGGACTCTCTGGTGGCGCTGTCACGCCGCTACAAACGGCGGACGTGACCCGTGAAGTAGTGGGTGCTGAGGGCATGAGTGGAGGACGCGCAGTACGCAGCGTGAAAGAGCAGAAGCTCATTGCGAGAGGACGGCAACTGCTGCACGTGTACCAGCAGAAGAGCCGTGAGCACCGTGCGATTCTGGACGAGATGTGCTTCTCGGCGTCGCCGGAAAGTGAGCTCAGCGCTGTGGAGCTCCTGAGCGAGATGGCGTTGAAGAAGAGCGGCTACCCCGGTGAAAGAAGCGAGAGCGAGCGAGCCGCAACAACCGCGTTCGCGTCGCCGGAGGATAGTGGGGAGAACTGGCTTGGGAAGTCGGGCTTCGAAGGTGAGGAGCTTGGGCAGCTACAGTCGACAAACCAGCGTCTTCTGGACTCGATCGAAGAGCAATTGGAGACGCTATGGGCGGCGCTGGGCGACCACGGCGTGAAGAGTGAGGCTGTGGACACAATCTGGTCGTCCATCTCGCAGTTGATGCAGCGAAAGCGGACCACGGAAGCCCAGATCGCGCATCAAGTCCAGACCAAGTCGGCATCATTGGCGTCGTCCAGTTCCAGTCCCACACAGAGACACCAGGATCCAGAAGACGAGGACTCGACACGAGTAGATGAGCTGGAGAAGGAGCTGGAGGATGCCAAGGCTCTGATTGCAGACTTGAATGGCAAGGTCAATGTGCTCAAGGCCCAGCTCGCGCTGGCCGCGTCCAGCTCCTCCACACCTTACTCGGACGACAGCTCGTTTGAGTCGAATGGCCATGCCCGCTCTGCTGGAGCCGATCTCCGCAAGCTGCAGAACCGTATCCAAGAGAAGGATGAGCTCTTGCTCTCGCTGCGAACGTCACTAGAGCACGTTGTCCAGGGCCACACAGAACTGGATGTAGAGCTACGGAAGGCCCAGGTCATGATCGAGCGTCTCGAAGGCGAAAAGGCTCAGATGGAGAAGGCTGCGGCTGACAAGCGTACGCTGCTACACCGTGCGTACGTCGTGAAGGCGAAACAACTAGACCAGTTGTGCAAGGACGTGGAGCTCTCCTCGTCATGGGAACGCGTCACAGATGAGAACGGAATCGTCTACTACCGCCAGAATGACCGTGCGTGCGCGCCAGAGCTGGAGGATCCTCGTGTCGCGCTGGTTCTTGAGCGTCTTGCTCCGACACTGCAGGCCGCGCGTTCTTCATCACCTCGATCAGCCGCTGGACGGATGGAGCAGGCGGCGCATGCTGCCCGTGCGTTTGATCGTAAGTCTTCGTCATCGTCATTTGACTCGACGGTCAGCTGTGAAGATATTGCCATTCCGCCTGAAGACGGTACGAAGCACGAGGTTGAGGATTTCGAGACACCGTTGCCGGAAGGATGGGAGATGCGTGTGACTACCGCTGGCTCAGTTTTCTTTGTCAATCGAATCACGAATGTGACGACATGGAAAGATCCTCGCAAGTACAAGCGTGGAATTTCATCCAAAGCGAAGCGTGCAAGTGCTCCTGCAGACCTAGTGCCATCAAGATTTCGCGTGGAAATCCCAGCGAGAAGTCCGTCTGGTGAGGCTGTCGGACTCTCCTCATCCATTGGTTCTGCTGGCGATTGTGATATGCTTCGTCGCTTTGACGTCGTGTTTGAGGAGAAGGGCCCGATCGGAATTCATTTCCAGGCCAACATGCCAGACGCTGGAGCGACTGTGCGACGCCTGCTTCCTCGTATGGCGGCAGCCCGTACGGAGCAGATTGAGGCATTCGACCGGCTTATCGCTGTCAACAAGAACCCAGTCGACAGTGCGCCGTTCCGATACGTGATGCTTCTACTTCAAGGTGGACTCCGCCCGCTGACACTCACGTTTGAGCGCGACCTATCCAGGAAACTCGGTCGCACGGCGAGTGAGGAGCTAGAGCACACTGAGCTGATGACTGGACACGGACACCTCCACCTGGATGAAGAAGTTGTCCTAGACACTGACGGCGAGAGCGACTCTCTTCGACGAACACGAGAAAACGGCAGCTACGACGCTGGCCAAAGCGACAGCATCGACAGCAGCGATACGAACGACGAGACCTCACTCCTGCGCAGCCAGCACAGAGCAGCTGCAGCGGCTGCAGAAGCACGCGACGACGATTTTACAATCGCCGACAAGATCATCACGAACCTGTTTTCGCTGTTTTGGACGCCCCCCGAGCAGCTCCACAGCCAAGTTGAGACTGTCTAGGGACTGGATTAACACACGCATGGCATGGAGAGGATCACGGGTTGTATTTAATTGAGAGAAGAGAGAGAGAGAGAGAGAAAGAGTCGTCGCTCCCGATGCTGGTGATGCCCCCTCCCAATGTTGGTGTCTGGGGTGCCGCCTTTCTCGCAGGACAAAACAATATTTTTAGCGTCACTACGGTACGTCTCTTCAGTTTGGCGCATTATTGTCATCGACACAAGAAAACGGAGGGAAAATGACGCCGGCCGTGCCGGAGGTGGTCGATATGTCAGTGGATAGAGAGCCTGCCGAGGACGTCGCGGTGTGGATGAACAACCAAGTGGATGCCGAGAATGGCTGCGGAGATGACCATGGTAATGGCGATGTGAACGAAGGTGAGCAGGCCGAGCGAGACACGCGCGAGTCGGAGCCTTCCGAGACAGGCGGCGACCGCGGCAATCAGCCATTCCCATCGGATTCAAGACAGAGAAGCGACGGAGAAGCGACGCCACTGCGCTCAACAGGTGTGCAGGGCCATCGTGAGGGGCTATGGGAAGGAGAAGCGCCACGAGGCCACGCAAGAGGCGGAAACGACGGCGATTTGGGGTCTGCAGGGTGGGAGATCATCCCTCAAGGCGACCGACAGGAAGCCCCAGAGGCTATTTCGCAGCAGCAGCCAGCTCTAGAGACTGTGTCACAAGGTGGCGCTGCCGTGGCGAGTATTCTGGACGGGCTGACGACCTCAGTGAGCGTGGAGGCCGAGCTCCAGTGCACGTTGTGCCACGAAGTGCTGTGCAAGGTGGGAGTCTGTGGCTGGTGCTTGCCCCTTGCCTGCTGCGGCGTGTTGCTGACTGGATCGCGTGCTGGTGTTTGTAGCCTGTGACGACGTCCTGCGGCCATTCGTTCTGCCGCGTTTGCCTGGTAGAGTTCCTGTTGTCGCGGGAGGTGAGCGAGACGCAGTGTCCGATCTGTCGAACGCTCGTGCTGCCCAAGAGCATACACGAAGGTCAGGTCGACGCCCCTATCTTCAGCATCAACGTGACGCTGTGGAATGTGATCCAGGTGAGCCGGTGGACGCAGAGATAGAGACAATCCGTTCGCTGCACGGACTAATGTGGTGGTGTGGTTTGTGCAGCTGCTCGTGCCAGCGATGCGCGAGCGAGAGGCGAAGGAGGAAGACGACGACTACGCCCACAAATACGACCAGTTCGATGCCAAGTGGCGCATGGCAGCACTCAGACAGGCAGCCGATAGAGACCACGACCGTCCGCGTAGACGACGTCGACACGCCCACGACGAGGATGATGAAATTGATGACAGTGAGGACGAGGAAGAAGAACAGATTCACCAGGGAGAAGAGGGCTTTGAAGACCAGTCGTCGGACGACGAAGAAGGCTTGCCTGCTAGGCAAGTTGAGTTGTATCCCGAGCTGCGTCGGGAGAACGTTGTGGACGGCCATTTGCGAATCCTACGCAACGTCGTGCTCGACCGAGACGATGTCAACACCGACGGCTACCATTCGATGCGCGTCGGGCTGGCGATCATGGAGTTTCCCAGCGTTTTCCAGTTGTACAATGAGCACCAGGAGTGTGCGATTGCGGTGCTCAAGCTGGAAGAAGATGAAGATCTGGACGGCGGCTTTCCGTTCTTTACGAGTGACGACGGCGACGACGACGCGCTGATCATCTCGGACTACTACAACCAGATCAGGCTTCGCGTGCTGGACGATGCGGTACGTTCGTATGGCTTTAGCCGCAGCGTCTGCGAGGAAAGCTAATAGCTAGTGTTTGGTGTCAACCAGGGTAACGTGGTTATGGAGAGACTACGTGCTGCTAATCAAGGTATCGTCACGTTTCCGGCTCTTCGCCTGGACGTCCCTGGAGGTAAGCTACGGACTCTCAGTGCTTACAGTGAAGTTGGTGTGTATTCTGATGGGATACATGTGTTTGTGGCATGAAGGCACCTATCATTTCCAGTTCACGGACGATCTATACGAGGTTAGCTTGATGGTCACGACGGACCTACGCGAGCCGGGCGAAGAAAACGATGACTCTCTCGGTGAAGAGGACCACGATCACAGACGAGATAGGTTCGTCCTCGACCAGGCAGGCGAACGAAACCGACAAGGCCGCGGACGTCACAGCCATCGTCATTCAGATGATGAAGATGAAGACGGCGACTACGATTCCGATGATTCGTTCATTGCCGCTGAGGATGAAGATGTTGGCGGTCATGACCACGACCATGAAGAAGCTTTTTCTGGTAGCGAACAAGAGGACGAAGTCGTTTGGGATGGCGACGAAGATGAAGAAGAGAGGATGGAAAGACTCGAGCAGCGACGTCTACTGGTTGAACGCGAAGGCAACGAAGCTTTTGATCCTCCAGATCACGAATATGGCTACGAGGATCACGATGAAGAGGAGCAAGGCTTGAGCCAAGAACAGACGTTCAATGGCGATGAAGATGATCAGTCAGATGCAGAGCCAGACGAGCATTTCACACCTGCCAGTCGGCCGTCTCGGAAACGTGCTCGAATCGTAGACGACGACAGTGATGATGACGATGACAGCCGAGAAGTGTCTACAGGCGAGAGTGTCGACGGCGGTGCAGGCCACGACGATGCCCACCAAGAATCTACATCGTACTATCCACGCGCCAGTGGAGGGAAGCGATCTCGAGCCATCTACAAAAGCGAAGATGACGAAGACGAAGAGACGAAAGAGTCAAGCGAGCGGGAGTCTGCCCCTCGCGGCTTTTCCAGCAACAAGCGACTGCGGCAGGTGACGTCACGAATCTTCCATGACGACGATGATGATGAAGATGAAGAAGTCGAAGATGACGATGCTGCAGCTTCAGCGGCAATCGAAGTTGACTGCGGTGAGGAACACTCTCACGTAGTCCATTCTCGCTGGATTGACGACAGTCATGATGGCGGTGGTGGAGCGTCGGAGGACGATGCTAGCGACCATGGAGCGCGCCAACGTGGCCATGGCCCGTCTCGACCTGTTTATTTTGATAATGATGCGGATCACGTGGACAGCGAAGACTCAGAAGCCCCAGGAGCTGATCATTGGGACGATGACGACGCGGAAGCAGATTTTTCGGATTGATTTCGTGTTATTTGCGTAAATGAAGCGATGTATCGTCCGGTCCCACGATGGCTTGTGGCAGTTGACGACCTGAACCGAGAGAGTCTCACCTTCTCACTTGAACTTCGTCATGGCATCGACGCCAGGACAGACCCAGCGCTCATGTCTTGCTCATGAGCTGCAGCTCCAAGAGCAAGAGACGCGTGAGCCGAGAGTCTCGGTGGGCATGAAGGAGATGGAGCCCGACCCATCGGACCCGGACTTCGAGGCGTCCACGTGGATCTTCCCAGCAGATGTCCCAACCAACGAGAAAGAGCGTGGGGATGCTGCGAGCTCTCATCCTTTTCAGATCCCTGAGGGAGCGTTGGATGTGCACGAACGTGAACGAGACCAGCTGCCAAGTGTCCATCCTGGAATGCCTCTGAACGCGATCGTCCCAGGTCCAGGCGACGAGGGTGCCAACGAGTCCGTGGGCGAGCGATTCGACAGACTCTACACGTGGCGTGAAGAAGAACGAGAAGAAGTACACGATGCCCAAGACGCCATGGCGGACGAAGAGGAAGATGCTGACGAAGAGGAAGACGATGGCGATGATCAAGGCGACGAGGAAGATGCCGAGTGAAGCCAATGAAACGAACTCCTGTAAGAGAGCTCTCTTCTTATGTTGCTGAAACGTTGCGTATCTTGTTTTGTTCGATATTTTTGGTCCTGACCCGTGGCTCCGAGGAGCTCATTCGAGCAATGGACCGAAATGCTGGCGCGCCTCACTGCTCTCGATCGCGTCACGACTGACCGAGGACTCGATGCGCTGGTGCTGCTGGAGAAGGAACCCGATCTGCTCCATCAGTGGTTGTGTTTTCAGGACGAGCTGCTGAATCGTAGCGCTGATTTGGGCTTTGACACGAGCAGCTACCACAGGAAAACCAGCGGCAATGCCTCTTCACCCACCGACGTCGGTGGGAGCGCAGAGCTGCCAGTAGTGAAAGTAGACTGGTTCGAGTTGTGCTTTGCATTGGCCGTCCAGTTGCGCACCCAGCGTAGTGATACTGAGGGCAAGGTCTTCCCGAAGCCTTTGCCGAGAAAGTTTTTGGAGATGTGGCCAAGGAAGAAGGTCGCCTTCATTGCAGAAGAGTTCGAAAGGATCGCGGATGAAAGTGTGTACAATAGCCAGCTAGATTTGATGCGAAAGTCGGCTGTACGGTGGTGTTTCACGATCGACACGTTCCTGAGCGAACTTGAAGAGGTGCGACTTCGTGTCTGGAGGACGCGTTGCAAGGCGGAGAAGCTGGCGGGCGACACAGATCCACGCGAGTTATCGATATCGCGAGACGCGTTGCTCGAGCTGGCAGGTCTCAGCTGTGCAGAGATGAGCGATGCAGATTTGATTAACGCCGTTGAGCTGGCAATAGAGCGACTTCAAAGCTCATTCAGAGTCGAGGATCTAGGCGCACCGACGAGCGAGGCCGCGATAGATGCGAGCATTCGGCTAGACAGCGAGAGCAGGAAGCAGTTAGAGCAGCTGGATGAGTTGCTTCGCGGTGATTATCGAACGCGGCGGGAGCTGTCGATCGAGCGGCTTGATGTCACGCTTCAGTCTTTCATGTGGTCGAAGAGAGGTGCCGAAGCTGAGCAGCAGATGATGGAGGAGACCCAGGCGATGCGATCCGGGCTGTCGAGTGAGCCAAGCCACGCCAGCTTGGACTCGATTCTCGCCACACATCTCGACCACTTCCAAGCGTTGAATGGTCGTCGACTTGAAGAAGGCGCGCATTTGCGAAGCCTCGTGATCGGACCGGTGCGTCTTCCTATGGTGGAGCGACTGTATATGAGAACGCCACTTGCTGACTGCCATTGTATCTTGACTGCCACAGGTCCCTGATAGAGGAGGGCGTACAGAAGAGCTGGGCGAGCGAGAGATGCAGCAAGCAAAGCGTGGGCAGTGGAGAGCTACGACGAGCCACTGGAAGGAAGCCGCCAAATCTCATCGTCCAGAAGCGACTCGAGAGGAAGGGGCTGTGAATACAAAGATACCCAAGTCAAAGAAGAAGAAGAAAGGGAAGAGTGGATCCCAGCAGGCCTCCGCAGCGACGACCAGCCATCCTTGAGTGAGGCATGAATAGAAGCACTTGACTGCTTGTTGAATTAAACTCACGCGTTACTGGCTAGCACCAGGTATTCATTATGGATTGGCGAACGCACTCGAGATGACTCGTCCTGCCTTCGCAGAGATGCTGTGTTTCTCGTTGAAGTCAAAGTACTCGATCGTTGGGTTCGCCAGCTTGAACTGCGGGTCGCATGCGTCACAGCAGCAGCCTTCAGACACGTCGTGGACCACTCCGCGTGGCATACCAAGCACGCGCTTAGCGTCTTCTTCGTTGTCTCGCACGACGATGCGGACCCGCAGCTCACCTGGCTCCGTCTTGGTCGCGGGCTTCATGGGCACCCACCGTTCGACAACGAACCCAGACGAGAAACTCAGCAGCTTGAACGCCACGATGCCAAGCCACTTGGCCTCCGTGCCGTCGTGCTTGAGCACGTACAGGCGCAGTTGGTACTTGTCCGTGTTGCGGTGCACCGCACGCTTGGTGATCTGGTGCTTGATCTTGTCCGCGAGCTTTTGAGGGACCGCGACGCCGCTGGGCTTGCCGACCACGGGCGCTTCGATGGTCGTGGAGGCCATGCCGCTCACACCGGCCCAGGACTCTGGCTCGCCCACGCGCACGACGATCTGGTCGTCAGCGTGGACGCCGAGGTCGGCTAGGCAGCCGCGGCCTTCCAGCACCTCCACGTGCACGAACATGCCATGGTCGCGTGGGGGCACGTTGAGCGTGGTCTTGCTCCTGGGCTTGACCGCTGACAGTAACGAGTCGAACATTGCGTAGATGAGAGCGATGAGGCTGCGGATTCAGTTGTGGAGACGGAGTCCTGTGCGACGCAGTGGATGGCGTAGTGGAGACTCATGGGGATGGCGTTCATGATGACCAAAAGAGCAGCCAAGCCAGATGTAGGCTAGTTGCCCAGTACGACTTGCACTACAATTGCACCACTGCTGTGTTCTGATATAATACGTATATTGAACGTGAATGGGCCCATAGCCACGGTACTGTTGGACTGTCGCACCCATTTGTAGCCAAAAAACGTACTGACATGGGTGAATATTTGACTACCAGGAAGTCAAGTAGTCCGATGAAAGGGTTCGAAAAACAAAGAAAGGCAGCAGCCATTTCCCGCCTGTGCACGAGTTGACGAACTTCTGTGCCCGCTCTTGCTGCTGGGCTCACACGCTTTGCCGTAGCAACGCAGCAACACAGTCACGTCAACGTCGTCGTTCTCTCCATTGATCCACGTGTCCATTTGCTTAGTAGGTAAGCACAGTACAGTCTCAGCAGCGAAATGCAAGTGTCGCTGTCGAGCTTCAATCCGCAGCACGCGCGACTGGGAGACGCGTGCGATAGGGCCTTCCCATCAAAGGGTTTTTCATCGCCAGCGTCGGCGACAAGACGTACTCACCAGCGTTTGTCGCGTGATCCACGCTGAACGTGAAGCGGCGGAGGAGGTTTGCGAGCCCCACACGCAGCTCCATCAGTGCTAGGCTCATGCCGATACAGACGCGGGGCCCGGAGCTGAACGCAACAAAATGCGTCGGTGGAAGCTGCTTGATCTTGCCGCTCTCCTCGTCAATCCAACGATCTGGCTTGAACTCGGAGGCATCCTCACCCCACAAACGAGTGAGGCGACCCATACCGTAAGTAGAGATCCCGACATTTTCTCCCTTCTTGACGAAGATGTCGCCACATAACACCGTGTCCTCTGTCGCCTCGCGGAACATGTACGGCACCGCAGGATACAGACGCAGCGTCTCCTTGATGCACGCCTCCAAATACACCATATTGCGCGTGTGATCGGTGGTGAGGAACGTATCGTCAGCTACGTCCGCCAAGTTCACCGCCATTTCCTGTCGCAGCTTCTTCTCGACTTCTGGGTGCTGTGCGAGGGTGTAGAAGAACCAGCTCAGCGTGTCTGCGGTCGTATCACGCGCGCCAATGACGAGTGTGAGCACAAAGTCTGCGAGGTCTTCTTGACGCACGCCGTCCTCGTCATCCATGCCACTCTCGACGAACAGCTCCACGATGGTCTTGATATCACTACTCGTCTCCGTTTCTGACGTCGCATTTCGCGTGATGCACTTGTCGACGCTCTGTTTGATGATACCGTTGAGCCACGCGTAGATGGTGTCGACGCTGCGAGCCATGTCCCCCTCAGCTCCAACGCGAAGCCAGTGCTGCAGCTTCCAGAACCAACGCGGACGACGTGCGCGCCACGTCGTGACCGGTGCTGCGACATCGAGTGCGGCCTGAAAAGCACTGGGCTCGCTCGCACCGATACTTTTAAGGTCCACACCCAGAGCCATCTCCACAAACGTATCCAAGGTGAAGTCGTGGAACAGCTTCTTCAGATCGATTGCGTCTCCGGCATTCGCAGCCTCGTCCAGTATCGTTTCCATGCGATGCACGCCTTTCTGGACCGAGTGCTTGAGGGCGTTGCGGAGGACCTTGGCTGAGAAGAACTTCGCT